>CAMOHE010040869.1:3935-24069 GCA_946598075.1 Artocarpus hirsutus | reverse complement strand
CGTGGATCCGCGGAGCTAACTATTGTGGACCGGGATTACGGTGTGAGACACCGGTACGAGTATTGAGGTAGGACTTCTACCCCTTATCTTTGGTAGCCCTATTTCAAAATGATTTAAGCCAAAATTTGATTTTATCAAATGTTTTCAACGACAGATTGGGAAATGATTTTATTTAAATATCCTTACAAATGATTGATTGAGAAACGTTCATAGTAAACTTCATAATGAATATAAATGTTTATATATGGTAAAGAAGAGATGTTATGAACCAAAGAGATATATGTATATATATATTGAGGGCATGATGCCATATCAGAGATCGGGTCGTGTAGTGAACGACCTTGGGGGCAGGTCCTGAAACCCAGCTGGGCCACTACGGTGGTGAGTCATGTATGATTTGCCCAGGAAAGGAAAACGGTATTCTTTCTAGTTAATTTATTTGAATTATTTTTGGAGGATTATATTTTATTTGATTTCACATTTAATTATTTATTCGTTGATTGTTCCAGTTCATTTTTATATATGTTTATTTGATTTATGCAATTTCTTTCAAAGTTGAATAATTTTTAAATATAGTCCTACTGAGCCTTTCGCTCACATTTTATCTGTTTTAAAATCTTAACCCTAGGTGGATATCAGCATAGGTTTGGAGAAGAGTCCGCCGACCGGACTTACGATCAGTAGAAGTACTTGGTAGGTTAATTTACAATTCAAGGCATGTAAGACTCTAACTTTTCTTTTATTTTGGACTGTGGTTGTATCATAATATTGTCAGTACTATATGTGTGTGCACAATATGTGGGTTAGTGGGATTCATACGCGTTCCACCCCATATTTAATTATTTTAATGTTATTCTATTTGTTTAATTATTATGATGATTCATTTATTTCTTTAATTTTTTTATTTTTTTATTTAAACGGTTTTAAAATTACCACCATTTTACTTATAAATTTCATTCTAAAATCCTATTTTTAATCAGATCTTTTCTTATCTAATTTAATTAAACCACCACGTCACCTCCCGTACTCTGGGGCATGACATATATACATTCATTTAGCATTAAATTTATATAATAAAGAGCATATTTCATACAAGTTTTGAGAAAATTTTTGTTATTTATATTCTACACCGTAACTATATTTCTATTATTTTCGTTAAAATCGTTTTCAAAAACCAACAGCAAGAAGCTGTAGGAAGGCAATGGAAGACAAATGGTTAAGTGGAAAAAAAAGAAGCCCTAAACTACATTAATATAAGCTTAAACAAATTCTTTAAAAAAATAAAATCAATAATGTCCTAAAACATAATCAAATAGTAATCTTAAACCTAAAACACTAACATAATTTAGTCAAAATCTTAATTTAATTTAATTAATAATAAGGTAACAATTTTATAACATATAGTTCTGATATCAATAACATAAAAACTCTAAATAAAATCTTCAAAAATGTTAATGTTAAAAAAATCTTAACAAAAACGTCAACAAGTCTTTGCTAAGGTTTCCAAAAAAAAAATGTTGAGGCTCGAGTCTGAACATTGGTTATAGGAAAGATTTTATGACAGTTTACTAAATCATTGTAAAATATTGGCTTTCAATGATGAGCGCCTAAGAATTGTTGTCGAAAGCTAAAATTAACAATAATTCATTGAAACTGTCGTCCAATATGCATATGTCTAAAATACAAAAATTCTTTCATGTTTTCCCGTGTCCTTTTATTTACAAATTTTATTCCAATATATTATTATTATTATTATTATTTTTACATTGTTTTCGTGTAATTTTTTTCCTCTTGGTAAATATATTTTAATGTTGTAATTTGATTTTGTCTATAATTTACAATAAACTACTTACTTGTTTTGGTGTTCAATTCTATAATTATAATTAACAAACTAAAAATCAACTCAAATTGTCATCACGAGTCACCGATCGAGTTTTAGCATTTTTCATGAAGAAATTGTGAATTTTTACACAATAAAAAATAACAAGTATTTTGAACTACAATCATCAATAAAAAAAAAAGGTGTTTAACAATGGATCCTTTTTGTGAGATGTTAAAGGTTGAAAAACAAGGTTGACAATACTGTTTTAAAAAATTGAACTGAAAACTTTATTCTAACTGAAAGATACATTTTCAAATTTATTATAATTTGTCGTTTTTTTGGAGACATAATATATATAACATGTTTTATAAAGTCGTTAATTTTTTTAGTATATGATTTACTATTTTATTATTTATGAAGTTGTTGTTAAGTGCGTAATGCTTTTATTTTTCTCAAGGTTTATTTCGGGTTTCTTAAATTTTTTTGGTTGCATCTCTATTGTTATTATTTGTTTATTCTCTTTGCAAAAACTATTATTTGAACACAGGCACACAAACTATATCAACAATGTTAAGTTCTTGATTCCTAAATGCACTTACATGTTATAATGCTTAAACATGAAATCCGTATTATAGTGCTTGAATCTATATAATGAAAAGTGACAATCCTGTAGAACCAAAAAAAGACTTACTGGCTGTTTGGCAACAGTTCCCATCATAAACTCAATTATAAAAAGTATAAAGCTCCACATGCTACAATAACAATAAAAAAAAATTACTACAGTATAAAGTTCTCACATGCTACAATAAAAGTGGTTAACCAACCGTTTCCACCACCCTTTCAAACACCCTTTTAAATTATGCATTAGAAGTGAAAACTTCATCACTGTTCAAGAACTTTATAAGACGTGTGGAGCTAATTAAGGTCCAATGACAAAACTTAAGGTCTACTGACAGCTATTTTTAATACTTTTAACAGTTTATTTTAGTGACTGGCACAACATTCGAAACGTGGATTTGAAACCATTTGTACAATATCTCTCTTTCATTTCCAAAAACAACACCAATTTGTCCTCCTATGTCACATATGACACTGAATCCTTGATATTTATTTTCTTCATTTAGGAATGATATCACATGAAATGGCTCGTCTTGCAGGTTGAAATAGAAAAACTGGTAGTCATCACTTGGTGAATTCTGTATAGCGTAGTAACACACTCTATTCTTGTGTAAATAGTTTGATTAGTGTAGAATATGTTGAGACGCCCTAAGCTCTTTCTAAAAATCTGTTTCTGGAGTAAGTACTTAAACTTTGACCTTGTTGAACCATGAATGATTCCTACAATCTTGCGCTCTTAGTTTTTGAAATCATACTTATTTCCAAATAACTGATAACAAATGTTTTAGCATTTTTTGATTTTGAAAGAAGCTCGATCTCTTTCAATGTTGGGTTGCAAATGATGAAGTCCACTGGATCTACAAAGTCTCCATATACTAGACGTGGATCTGCAAAGAATTCACTTTGCAAGTAGATCATTTTGTCGTATTGCCAAATATTGGCCTGCTTGTGATCCTCCTATTGCACCTACACACCATTAGTAAGTTGTTAATTTCTTCAAATTCAATAACATGTTAAATACTATCAACACCACTTTGAATAAAGGAAGAAATGAATGACAACCTATAATCATATTCCTATTGGCACTAGCTATAGAGTACTTTTCTTTGTATGATCCAAGTGGTTGATGATGATGGTTGCATCAGATATTCGAATCAACAATATTATTTAACATAAAATAAACTTAAAGCAATGGTTTGATTTTTAAAATTTTTGTAATTTGTATTTTCAATGGCATTATTTATATATTATTTTTAACAAAGTTGTTATTGTTTAGTTTATGATTCATTCTTTCGTTGTTTATGAAATTGTTTTCAAGTGCTCTCATTTTTCAAAATTCACTCTTTTAGACATAGGTTGTGCTCACGTGGTTGTGCAAACAATATCTAGTGATAGTTTTAAGGTAGGAGGAGCATTTATAAATTGGTTTTGGATGGTATTATTTTCTTAAATTTAAGTCATTTGTGTTTTTAAGTAATTAAATTGGGGTAAAACTGTGTAAAACTATTTAAATGAAATTTATTGCAAAATGAGACGTATGGTTCTTACAAAGGAAAAACCTTGTTGGTTTGATTCTAAGACCATCAATCATGCCTCAAACATGATAGAATTAAGCAAATGATATTTAAAGAAACTTGTGGATTCAACATTAAAATTCTTAAATAAAATAATGAAGATAAACGTAGTGACAATGATTTTGATGAGAAGTCGATGGTAAAACCGATAGAGATCGATGAGAATGATGATATAAACATTCCTTCGATAGATGAAAACATTTGTCTCAAATGTAAACATTATAAGGCGTAAAGAGATGTTTTATTTTACGTTGAACACTATTAGAATTACACATTCCTATTTGTTATCATGTTATGCTGATTATAGGATATGATATTAGGCCAAAAATTTTTTGAAAGGGTACTAATACTTATAGAGAAAAGTTGGTAATTAATAGTCATGGAAGAGTATTTATGAATAAGGACTGCATCGTTTCACTTTTTTGTTCCTGTAACTAAATAAATTTAAATGAAATACTCCTTTTTCTTTTGTTCTCGTGGTTTTACGTTGCACTGTTATGTATGATATATTGTCATCCGATATTAATATAATATTAAAATCATAGTGTCATAGTGTTGTTATATGCAAAATTTTTGCATCTCTAAGACAATATATTTTGTTCCGTTATACTATATCTCTAGTTTGTTTGATGTTTACTTTACTTGGTAAATCTATAATTTAGTAATATAATTAAATTTACGTTATAATGAAATTTAGTAATATAAATTCTACACTATAATCTATAAATAAAGATAGTAAAGATATACATTATGCTTACAAATATTTAATTAACTAACTCATAAAACTAAGAAACCTTTGTTGCTTTCAAAAATACCAGAATCAGATTCTTATTTCCTATACACAGAAAGCATAGATCAAAATTTGGAATTTGGATTCGTAGAATCAAAAGAAAATAAGGAAAAGTTTGCTCATTTTCATAATTTTGTCTCTACCCATAGTCTTGCATGGCCATACGTTATTATCTAGTGACTTTGAGATGTATTTCACGAATTTCAATTTGTAAAGTGTAGACGAGATCTTTATTTAAATTTTTTTACTTTTTTATTTTTTGTTTTGAAAATTGCTTTCTTGTATTTTTTATGAATAGCATTTCAGTTTTCTCTTTCTTTCTTTTTTCCTTCTTTCTAAATAGTATTGTAACTTTTCTTTTAGCTTTCTTTGCCATGGCATAATCTTCAAGATATATCTGAACTAGGGTACATCTTGAATCAAGGAAACTTCAGTGAGTCCATTTATTTTTTGAACTTGTTGCAATACTTATATTTTTTTCTTTTGAATTTTTTTTATTGTTGTATAGATATATTTTAATATTGTCACAATTTCATTTTATTGAATAAGTACTTGTTGGGCTATCTCAGGTGCCATTAGGAATAGGATGAAGCTTACTAGAGGGTATTACCATACACTGCCAACTGAGTTTACGCATTCTTTGTAAGAAATAATAATCTTTTATTCTCTAAAGTTAGATGCCACACGAGAGTATCAACCTAAGAATGCATTCGAATTTATCCAAACCAAAATGTGTTCCATTACTTAAACTATGCTCGTACCAAAGATTATTACTACATATGGACAAAACAATCAGTCATTGTTGCAAGGGAAGTGTCTGAAGCTTTTGACATTGTAATGACTAGAATGCTATTAGCATCACTTTTGAAATCAACCACAACCTACAATCATAATCCCAATAACGATAGCTTTAGAGCACTTTTTTTGTGTGATCTAAGTGTTTCATGATGAAGGTTGCATTAGGGATTTGGATCAACAATATTATTCGACAGAAAATAAACTTAAAAAACCATAATTTAATTCTCAAAATTTTTGTAGTTTGTCGCATTTTTAGTGACATTTTTAATATATAGGGTCATCCAATATTGATATAATAATAGAATTATAATGTCATAGTGATATGCTGACTTTAACATCTTTAAGACTAATTACAATTTATTTTATTCTACTGCATTTCTAGTTTGTTGATGCTTTCTGTTCATCAAGTCCTTTCTAAAACAGACATATGAGTACATTTTCATTGTATACCATAGATCCTGAATTAGTTTAGGTTGTCAAAGCATATCACTCAATTATTTTTTTATTATTTTCATAAATGCCCTTCGAATTTTGTACCCTAATTCAAGTTGTCCCGTGATATTTCAAAACCATTTAAAATACCTGTTGCGGGTGAGCTCGACGCCACCGCCAAGGAGCCAAACTCCTAGTGGTCAGCCAAACAGCTCGGCAAAAGGTACGCGTAGCTCATGACTAAACCTGATGACCCTGGATGTCATGTCTGAGGTGCTTCTCAGGGCCCCCCGGGCTGCACCTCATCAGGCTGCCTCCTCGGACTAATTACCAGCTCAGGTCGGACTACTCTCGTTCCAAAGTAGACTGCTACTTGCCATCATAGGCTAACAGATAGCAAGCAACTCACCGTCAGATAGGAGCCAATCCATCAGCTGAGGGACGTGACACTTGTCACGTGCCACTTGACACGTCTTGATGTGATACTCGGGTTGTAGGCAAAACCAACCTAACACCCAATTCAAGTGATAGCCTATAAATAGGATGCATTTATTGCATTCTAGCAGGTAAGTTGCTTCCCACCTAACGAGTTCCCGACCTGTATCGAGCAACCCTTGCTTTGAGCATCGGAGAGCCTTTTGCTGTTGATTGACCATTCCTTGCCTCTAAAGTGTCTTTCCTCTTGTTGTAGATTTACCTAACTAGGTCGAGACGAACAAGGAAGAGTTGAACACCATGCGCCGTCTCACATGGTCTTAATTCGTCTCCAAACTTCGGTAAGCATCAACATTTTGGCACTAGAAGGAGGGTGCCTATGCGTTCACTTAAAAATATTAGCCACAATTCTAAATACTGAGATGGTACCTTGAGGAAACACCTGAGATGATGCTACCCAACAGGAAGGGTTGGGAGACGCACGAAACAGACACCAAAACCTAGTTAGGCCTAGAGGCTGCCCCTGGGATACTAGATCCTGATCCGGGGGACAAGGAAGCATAGCTAGGGCCAAACAAGGACAGGACCCAGTCGTTTAAGACCTAATCTGGGAATGTACTAATGCATTTTGGATTCTCACACAGTAGCTCGCGTAGCAAGCACACGCCAAGAGCACCTAGCCTCCTACCTCCAGCCCCGGTTGGCCAAGCTGGAGGTCAAGCGGGACAGGATGTTGTCGACCTCAACAAAGCTGATTTCGAGTGCTCTAGAGGCTCTACACCTGGTGTCTCAGCCAACAATAGACTTGTCCAAGAAGGTCGACTCGGCCCACAAGGAGCATGAGTACCGTTGCCACAAGCCTCCCAAGCATCTGTATTTGACCGGCTCGGGCGCCGAGGAGAAGTGCATCAAGGTCGTCAACCTGGTGCAAGTGACCGCATGGAGGGCGGAGAACCCTACAAAGTTGAACTGCCCGAGGATACGAATAGTCGCCAGTTTCGGCAGCTAAGACGCCAAATCGACACGATTTGCAACAATCGTTTTGGCTTGGACGACATAGGTGCCCTGGACCAACCATTCCTAGACGCAATAATGCGAACCCCAATGCCACCAAAATTTAAGGTTTCACAGATCAAGGCCTATGACAGGACTACGGATGTAGACGAGCATGTTGAGTTATTCCGAGGACACATGCTCCTTCAAAATGCTAGCAACGCAGCAATGTGTAAGGCCTTCTCATTGACACTTACCGGACCAGCTCGATAATCATTCCGGCGACTAGAGCCGACCTCCATCACCTCTTTTCGATAGCTTTTAGATGCCTTCTCAGCAACCTTCTCCACTAAGAAAACAAGGAGAAAAGAGATTACCTACTTGTATGCCGTGAAGCAAGAAGACGGCAACGTCTGAGACTACATCAATAGGTTTACTCGAGCAGCTCTTGAGGTCAAGCACGTCGAAGACGAGACCCTCAAGCACATTTTTGTAGGGGGTCTTTGAGACGAGAAACTTACTTGGTCATTGGCTTTCGAGCAGCCAAGCATATTTTCACAGATGCTCGGCTTGCTAAGAGGTATACCGATGCGACGGAATATATAAAGAGTCGCAAAGAGGAAGCCGGCCCAACAGTACAAAGAAAGACAAGAAGCAGAAGAAAGCACTGGAGCAGTCCAATGTCAAGCAGAGTATGAAGCAGAAGAAGGAAAAGAAACCTAAGAAGCCAAAGACGCCGATAGAAAAGTTCTAAAGTTACACACCCTTGGCAGCAAGCATTGGTAAAGTGCTCACCCAAGTGAGCGAGAGAAACTTGCTGGTACCACAGCCCAAGCTCAAGGGCAGTAAGATAAAGCGGGATCAAACCAGGTATTGCGAGTTCCACAAGGATATGGGACATAATACCTGTGAGTGCATACAGCTAAGGATCAAATTGAAAGTTGGTCCAAGAGGGACACTCGAGGGAATTTGTAGAGCAAGTCTTAACTCCAAGCTCTACAGCTGGCAAGAACGATCAATTGGGTCGAGACGTGCCTAACCGCCCACAAAACGACAATGGGAACACCTCGAAACCCCCAAACATTGTTTACACGATTTTTGGGGGGCCTGTCACTTGGGACACATCAAGTGGGCGGCGAATATACTTCCGAGAAGCTCGGTTGATCGAACGAGGCGAGTTCATCAACATGTTCGAGCATGTGAACAAGATATGTTGCCAGCAAGACACCCCGATCACATTTACTGAGGAAGAAGCGGATAAATTAATCTATCCGCACAACGATGCCCTTGTATGCGAGCTACACATCGCCAACAATATAGTGCGATGAGTGCTAATTGACAATGGTAGCTCGGCTGACATCCTATTCAAACAGGCCTTCAACAAAATGAAGATCAGCAATGCTACCATAGTCCCTGTCCAAACCCCGCTCTATGGCTTCATGGGAAAATACGTCTGAGTAGTTGAGAAGGTCAGACTACTAGTGACCTTCAGAGAGGGTGCTGCTCGGGTTACGCGGGTCATCAACTTCCTGATCTTCGACAAACCCTTACAATATAATATCATCATCAGCCGCTAAACATTGAACGCATTGAAGGCCATCATCTCCATGCATCACTTGGTGACAAAATTCCCCACAGAGGATGAAGTTGAAGTAATCCGTTCGTCGTAAAGAGACTCCCAAGCTTGTTATGCCAACGTTATCTGTGCAACAACAACTCAACAATTAAACATCTCGGCCATTCACATGGTCGACAAGATATATCTTCCTGCCAACTCGGTACCTAAGATGCTTTTTGATTTTCTCCCCCGACTTCTCGAGGAAGAGGTGAGAGCCACCCTGGTCGAAGACTTGGTGCCGTCCTACACATCCTGAGCTCACCATCTAACTTGGATCCCAGCTGCAACCTGAGATCTAGGCCGACCTCAAGGGGCTCCTTACCAAGTATCAGGATATATTTGCATAGTCTCATGAAGACATGCCGGGCATCGATCCAAGTATTATAAGTTACCGGCTTAACGTCTGACCTGTTCACAAAGTAGTCATATAGAAGAGAAAGGCTTTCAATCCGAAAAGATATGCTACCATCAACGAGGAGGTCCAGAAGCTCCTAAAAGCAAGATTCATCTAAGAAGTCAAATATCCAGAAACATCATCCTCGTCAAGAAGGCAAACAGGAAATGGCGGGTATGTATAGACTACACTGACCTGAATAAGGCCTGCCCAAAAGACTGCTTTTCACTTCCTCGGATAGACTAGCTCATCGATGCGACAACCAGCTACGAGCTGCTCAGCTTCATGGACGCTTTTTTTGGATACAACCAGATAAGAATGGTTGAGGAAGATTAAGTGAAGACAGCTTTTGTTGCCTACCAAGGGCTCTACTACTATGTGGTAATGCCCTTCAGGCTGAAGAACACTAGAGCAACCTACTAGCAGCTTGTCAATAAGATGTTTGCCCGGCTAATCGGCAAAACAATGGAAGTCTATGTGGACAACATGTTGGTAAAGTCTGTCCAAGCAAAGGACCACATGGTTGATCTCCAAGCAAGCTTCGACATTCTCTAGGAATATGGGATGAAACTCAACCCAATGAAATGTGCATTTGGCGTTAGCTCAGGAAAGTTTCTAGGATTTTTAGTCAACCAAAGGAGAATAGAGGTTAATCCAGCTAAGGCCCAAGCAGTCATTGACATGCACTCACCTCGGACTATAAAGGAAGTATAGAAACTCACCGGCATGATTGTGACTCTCCCCAGATTTGTCTCGCGGGCTACCGACAAGTGCTATTTATTTTTTAAGGCACTTAAGGGGAGGTTTGAGTGGAGCAGGGAATGTGAAGAAGCCTTTCGAAATCTAAAAAGATATTTAGCCACACCCCCGCTCCTATCCAAACCTTTGCCCAGAGAAATATTAACCGCCTATCTAGCCGTGTCCGAGAAGGCCGTAAGCTCGGTTCTTGTATGAGAAGAAGACGAAATCCAAAAGCCAGAATACTACACAAGCCATGCGTTCCAGGGTGCCAAGAAGCGGTACCCCCCACTCAAAAAGTTAGCATTTGCATTGATCACTTCTGCTCAGAAGCTGCGGCCCTACTTTCAAGGCCACACTATATGGGTCCCAACCAAGTTCCCTCTCTGTCAAGTTCTTTAGAGCCCAGAGATTTCAGGAAGGATGACCAAATGGTCGGTCAAGCTCGGCCAATACGATGTCCACTATGTACCAAGGACAGTCGTTAAGGCTTAGGCCCTCACGAATTTCATCGTCGAGTTTATTGACACCGAGCAAGGCACACCTTTGGCTGAGAAGGCACCCGTTGAAGTACAAGATGCCCCAGCTGCAGTGAGAATAGCGCCACATCTGAACTAGAATGGAAGCTTTTTGTTGATGGATCTTCATGTGTGGAAGGTTTAAGCGCCGGGCTAGTGATGACAAGCCTAGACGGTTACAAAATAATCTATGCACTCGGGTTTGACTTCAAGGCCTCGAACAACGAGGCAAAATATGAAGCACTCCTAGCCAAACTTTGAATTGCTAGAAATCTTGGGGTAGATCGCATTGTCATCCATAATGACTCAATACTAGTCGTCCAGCAAGTCACTGGAGTATTTCAAGCCTGGATAGAGTCAATGGTCGTATATTTACAAGAGGCCAAGATGCTGTTCGGGTAGTTTAAGTCTTACTCGTTCAAGCAGATTCCCAAATAAAAAAACTTGAAAGCAGACGCACTCACTCTGCTCGCATCAGGTTTAGGCAACAGTGACCTTGTTTCAGTCCCCATCGAAAGGTTGGTCGAGTAAAGCATAAACAAGGGTGTAACGAGCGTAACAGAAAAGCCCATGACAACATGGATGGACTCAATCATCTGATACCTAACCACAACCGAATTGCTCGATGACCGAGAAGAGGCACGTCAGATCACAATAGCTTGGCCCGGTATTCGATGATCAATGGAAATTTATATTGGTGAGGCTACACCACTCCATGTCTCAAGTGCATAGGGCCCAAAGAAGCCGAGTATCTAATGAAGGAGATCCACAAAGTGGGCCATTGATCTGACTGGGTGCCTTCTTCAAGCCCGATCCCAATTTAAGTACTGCATTGTGGCTATTGATTACCTCACCAAGTGGGTTGAGGTGGAGCCGTGCACCAATATGACTGAGGCAAAATGTACCAACTTCATGTGAAAAACATCATTTGCTAGTTTGGAATTCGCATACCATCATCACCGACAATGGCAAACAATTTGAATCTTTAAGTCTCCTGAGCTACCCATAGAGTAACGGGTAGGTAGAAGCTGTCAACAAGACAATTAAGGATAATTTGAAGAAGAAGCTCGAGGGCCTCAAAGGAGCATGGATTGATGAGCTCCCAAAGGTGCTCTGGGCTTACCGAACAACTGCCTTGATAGCTACCAGAGAGACTCCATTCTCACTCATGTACGGAGCAGAGGCAGTTATCCCAGCGGAGGTTGGATTACCCAACTTCAGGATTGAGTACTATGACGAGACTCGAAATGCCGAGGTCATAGTGTTGAGCTTGACTTACTCGAGGAAAAGAGAAACTAGGTAGCAATCCATAATGCTGCCTGAAATCAAGTTGTGGTGTGGTATTACAACAAGTGGGTACAACCGAGAAGCTTCAAAGTCAAGGATTTGGTACTCAAAAAGGTCACAGTTCCGTAGCCCTTTTGGTCCAAAATGGGATGGGCCGTACAAGGTCATTGGAATTGTCAGGCCAGGCACCTACGGACTATCCGATATGGAGGGCAACTTGCTCGGTCATCCTTGGAATGCCAAGCTTCTCAATAGATTATTTTGTTAATTCTAGCCAGAAATACTTTTTGACCTCTAGCTATATTCTTTTTGTAACTAGACCTATTGAATAAGGCTGAAATGTAAATACAAAATATCAATGAAATGTAAATTCCTACATTGTTCCATCTAGCAATACGTGTTAAAGGAATAAAACAAATCCCAAAGAGGGATAATGTAACTCCAGCCCGGTGGACTAGGCTACAACTCTCAAAGACGGAGAACTGTCCTACTTATCTGCACTAGGGGGCCGAATAGTAATAAGCCAACCACAAGTCTGTTGCTATACAGACTACCCGCCAAGAGTCACCCGAGCATGAACTTGCCTGACCACCATTAGACTTGTACAAGTTCTCATAAACTTAAACAAATCTAGGGGCGACAGGGCATGGGTTATCACACGCCACTATGCTCTGCTCGACTGAGAAATGAGGGTTCCCTGCTCGGATTAACTCAGTAACTTCCAAGAACATTAAACTCGACAACAATAGGATTGAAAAAGAGGAGTTCAGAAAACTATAGTCTAGGAATGCCCTTTCTGAGGAACATCCAACTTGGTTCGAATTCCCAATCAACTCCAAGGCTAAGACACTTATGTCAACTCAGTGAAGCAAAGGTTAAACTATGTTCCTGAGAAACTCTTCACCTCAAAATATGAAAATACTTATCCAAGGACAATCGCACTTGGAAAATGTTAAAAATGAAACATATTAGAACAAGAGAAGCGATGAGCTTGGAAAAGAAAAAATGAAAATTCATTAAAAGAGTGGTGGGGAGGTACAGCTAACCAGGCACCTCCCAAGCCCGAATACAGCAAAAAAGAAAAAGAAACAAACTATGCTTGGGCCCTATCTCCAACATTGTCTTCGACACCGCCGACGTCTTGCTCGTCCCTGTCATCATCGTCGTCCAATTCAACGACCTCCTCCTACTCCGGTTGCTGAGTTGTAACCTGCTCAGGCTCGACTATAAATGACCAATTGAAGCCCACAGCCTCGGGATGCTTCCAGATCAGAAAATCTCGTAGGTCAATCATACCAAAGTAGTAGTAGTTGGCGTACTCTAGGGACGCCTTGAATTCTTTGACTGCTTGGGTGAGTCAGTTAGGGGGCTCCTCTAAAAAACGCCTATTTTCTGCCTAAGAGGCCTCCAGCTAGCCCTTAAGCAGAACGGCCTTGTCCTTGGCTAGTTCGACAGCTCTCATCGACTCCTCGGCCTTCGCCTTGGCCTGGTCAGCTTCTTCCTTTGCCTTCCTTGACTCCTCCTCGGTCTGAGAAAGGGACTCCTTGATTTGATCAAGCTTAGTGATTTTCTCACCAAGCTCCTTCTCAACTCCCTTCCACCTGAGGAAGGTCTTCTTATGCCTCTCCTTTTTAAGGTTGAATTCCTTCAACTAAGTGGCATAAGCCATATGCACGAAGGCACTTGTTTGAGGAAAGCAGGACTCAGCGTGTGATAAAGAATAGGAAAAGAAAGGAATCTCGAGGCGGATTAGGCACTTACTTTGGCAGCTGAACAGAAGGCGGCCTCGAACAGGCCCTTGAAATCCTCTCCTCGAAGGTTCACTAAGAAGTCCTCCTGAGGAACAGCATCCCTGAGGTGATCGAGGATATGCCGACGGTAGTTTGCATGCCTCCTTGGGGTAACTACCGCGGAGGAGTGTACTGTCGTAACGTCCGCGAAGGAGTCTCGCTCGACGAAGCCGTTGTCCTCGTCGGTTGGGGTGGTTGTTCTTGGACTAATGTGGGTTGCTGTTTGGGCTACAGGGGAAGTTCCATCCTCAAAGTCGTTTTACACTTCTTCCCGATCACCACGGCTTTGCCTTTTTGCTTGCAGAGGCTCTCCATCAGAGCACGCCTTTCTTCCGCGATGCTCGACCTTGAAGACATTTCTGCAGTCAAAATCATCCCAAGTCAAAACCAGGTCGGCACGTTAAAAACAAAAAACCCTGGCTGACCTTTGATCTAGAGCTGGTGAGACGGGTATAAAAGCTGAACCACGTCCTCGAGGTCCTCGTCTACTACGGGTGGCCCCACATTGAAGGAGCCACTTGATGAGTCTTTAGAGCTGGATGATAGTGGCTCCCTCGTCGACAACCCAGATCGGGAAGTGCTCGGCCCCTGGATGTCGGCGGTGCTCGGCCTCGCAATCGTTACTTGCCCAGCCGACTGGGCAGGTTAGGTGTTTGAAGAGTGATTTGTTCCACTGGGTTCCCCAAACCAGCCTTAAAGAGAGAGGATCTTCTTGCTGAGTAGGAACGACTGCTGCCTCCTCGCCTCTGGTTTCTCGAACAGGTCTTCGACTACCCTAATTAGGTGGCTCTACGTCCACGGCCTTTTCTCCAGACGTGCCCTACTCAAAAGTTCTCGGGACACGCTGGTCATCAGGGATGGCCTTATCGGCTCGAGCTAAGTAGTTGCCCCCGACATAGAACCACTAGTATTTCTAAAGTTTGTCCGAGTCTAGGTTGCCTAAGATAAAGTCCTTTCTGAAGCCGATGACATAGTACTAACCGAACTGCTGTGGGAGTTTCTTCATCTTGTAAACCTGTTTGAACGCCTCCCACGGCATCTCTGCAGGCCGGTAGTACCTCCATAGAATGTACATCCTGATCAACGACCTGTAACTGTTCAGGTTAAGCTATGCTAGGCACACGTTCAGATCATTTAGTGCCTAGCGAAGAAAAGGATGGAACGGTAGGCGCAGCCCAGCTTAGAAGAACTCCTCATATAAAGTGACACACCCCTCCGGTAGAGTCAAAGGGGAGTCATTCTCCTCAGGCACGATAAGGATGACGTCATCTAGGATGTCGAACTCGACACATAAGTCCTCCATCCGAGATTCCATCATGGCACTCGTATAGGTCGTTGCTGACATCTGCCCTGGTCGGGTGATCCGATAGGCTGTCACTCCTTGGACTCTAGTGACTCTGACCCTCTCGTCCTTTAGGGGGCTCTTGATCGACCCTGCCTCTTCGGCTTCCCGCTCCTCGTCGGAGAGGTCAACAATAACCCTTCCCACAACCAAGACAGAAGCCCTGGACTCTTGACCGGAGGTGCTTGGAACATCGGCTGTAGCCTTCAGCTTAGCCTGTTCTTGGGCAGTAACTTGGGACATGCTGACAGTGGCTACCCTGATGTAAGGATCTTCGCCCCTACACGGCCTCATCAAGCACTCCCCATCCAACAAGTTAAGGAATTCCTGCTCGAGGATGGTCTAGGAGTCGACCCTCAGTATTTCAACCAACCGGTCAGCTCCGTCCTGCTTTGGGGAAAGGCCTTCAATTTCAACGTCCATGAAAGGTGAGTTGGCCTCGGGACTGCTTTCCAATTAGGAAATATTAACATTTTGGGAATCTGAGAAGTTGCTCATTTTCTAGTACTCCTCGGGAAATTACTTGTTCGGGTTGTGAAAGCTTGGGAATGAAGAGTTCTCGAGTTACTGGCTATAGTTCAGCAGCTAAAACTCGGGAGCAAGAAAATATCACTTTGATTGCATGTGGAAATGACGAGAAAAGGGGGCCTATTTATGGCCATTTCAGGCGAGAAATCCGGTTACAGAAAACAAAAAGATGCGATGATTACACCTATCTCTGGGAAATGACGAGGTGTGACACGTGTCTCTAGGTTCCTTCTCGCAACCTTTTGTTTCCCACTACCTCGGGACGCTTGTTTATCTTCTATCCTAAGTCGACCTCACCCACTCGGCATAGTCCACAGGGTCGGACACCCACCAGGTGAACTGGGGGGCTACTGTTGATGGTGGGCTCGACGCCACTGCCGAGGAGCCAAACTCCTAGTGGTCAGCCAAACAACTTGGCAAAAGGTACGTGGAGCTCACGATTGACCCCGATGACCCTAGATGTCATGTCCGAGGTGCTTCTCGGGGCCCCTCGGGCCGCACCTCATTAGGCTACCTTCTCAGACTAATTACTAGTTTGGATCAGACTACTCTCGTTCCAAAGTGGACTGCTACTCGCCATCACAAGTTAACAGATGGCAAGCAACTCACCATTAGATAGGAGCCAATCCATCAGTGAAAGGACATGACACTTGACACGTGCCACTTGACACGCCTTGATGTGACACTCAGGTTGTGGGCAAAACCCACATAACACTAGATCCAAGTGGTAACCTATAAATAGGATGCATTTATTGCATTCTAGTAGGTAAGCTCCTTCCCACCTAACGAGTTCTCGACCTCTGCCGAGCAACCCCTGCCTTGAGCATCAGAGAGCCCTTTTCTAGTTAACTGACCATTTTTTGCCTCCGAAGCGTCCCTCTTCTTGTTGCAGGTTTACCTAACCAGGCAGAGACGAACAAGGAAGAGTCGAACACTGTGCATCGCCACTCGTAGTGTTGATTCAATATCGGACCTCGGTAAGCATCAACAATACCCCTGGACCCAACCTCTATAAAAAGGGAGTGAGTTTTACTATTATTAAGATCAGTTGAGAGATTAAGAGTGAAACTCTGCTGTTGAGATTCTAAAACTTCCTAAGAGCTCTTGTTCACAAATCACGAACACGAGCTTTTGGTTTTCTCAATTGGTTGGAAGGAGAGTCACCTGGTGGAAGAGCTGTACGTGTGAGCCCACACTCACTCTGATCATGGATAAAGAATAGCAAAGAAGACCAGTTGGTTGAGGCTCTTCTGGAACGTTACTTTTCTTCATGGATTACAGGAGTTCTTCGGCATTCAGAGGTTAGTAAGATCTGGTTAATTTATGCATATAGTGTGTCAAACTTGTGTTTTGAAAAATACTTTGATAAAAAAAATTAAAATTTTGCTGCATACTTTTTTTCAACACTTTTCACTATGCATTAAATCTCAGATTTGTTGTGCTCATTCTCTCTCTAAAATTCTCCCCTCTCTCTAAAATTTGAAGCTTGTTTTTAATTTTATAGATCTTCTCTGTTGTTTCTTCTCATAAATTCGAATATCGTCCACAACCCCTTAACTATCTTTAAATTTAAGTATACACTTTCATTAATTCTTTCTTGTTTCTTTTTCTTTGTTTTCTATGGATCCAAAGTACCATCACCTGAGAAAATATTTTCCATCACTTTCTCAAAAGGTCCTCAAGCAGAAATACAAGTTTAGAGTTGCTTAACTATGGATTCTCGTGAGTTTTAGAATCTTCAGTGATATAAGGATGCTTATTTAAGGAAAAATTCGTCCAAGTGACTTTAATCAGAGGGCCGGCCTTCTAGGTATGGGTACCAATCATAGTGCATTAAGAAGAAGAGCTCATGCCATTGAGTCTAGATGTAACAAATGTAGGTGACAGACTTATTAGTGTAAATGTCATTAACCTAGATTTGTGTCAGTAAATAGGGAGGACAAAATCTATTTTTGCAAAGATAGTCTTTTTAAAGAGAACTTGGATGACTCTATGCTTCTCTTTAGAGCCATACAAGTGGATATGTCTAAGGTGCAATTTCTAATCTCTGGCCCAAATTCCATGCAGAAAGACAACGCCTTAGGAATCTGCATTTAAAGATTGTTTGTCAGTTTGTAAGAAAATTAGATGGGGAGTAAATTTTTAATCTATAAAGGTCTTTTGAGTGCTTCTGCAAAAAAAAATGTATTATGTGTTTTGAGTGTTTATTCGTTTTTAGATTTTCACAGTATGTGTTAAAGACTAAATGTTTATTTTTAATGTTTATTTTTATTTTATCGTTACAATAGTTGTTAAATATCTATGTTGATTTATTTAAAAAAAATGTTGCCTTGCTAGATGTATCACATGTTTGTTTCCGTTGTTAGTTTGAAATTTTTAGATCTTGAATGATTTTTCTAGATTTGCGTTGCTTTTGTCAAAAGGTTTATAGTATATCATTTGTCTTTCACTGACTTTTCTAGATTCATATCGTTAAAGGTTTACGGTATGTCATATGTTTTTTACTGGCTTTTCTAGATTTGTTTTTATTTTGTCAAAAAAATATACAATTAAATGTGTTGAGTTTTGTTTATTTGTTTGTAACTTAGTTAGAGTCTTGTTTGTCAAAAGTCGATCTGATTGTGTCTTTATTTTTTAACATTTGAACTGTTTTGGTCTGACTTTTTCTAACATGTACATCACTTACCTATCATAAGTCCTTAGTTCTTGTGCAGTTCCATCTTCTTTAAGATCTCATTTGAGACTCAACGTTTAGGCAGAGCAAACTTAAGATAAAAATCCAAAACAAAAAATAGTAAAAAAAAATTTAGTCTGTTTTAGAAACCAAACATGTCTTCCTCCCATTCATCTAAGAAAATCAAAACTATATGTGTCTTTCATGGTTCCAGTCCTAGCAAAGGTAGAGTCTACTTAAAAGCCACAAAACACTTATGACAAGTCATGACACGTAGGACGATTAACCTGATTTATTGGGGAGGTAACTTAAGGTTAATGAGGAATGTATTAATAGCAGCACATTCTAGAGGTAGCCATTTCGTAGGGGTTATCCCTCATCTCCTAGCTGAGGGGAATCTCTGTGCTAAAACCATAGGTAGGAAGAGAGAGTTTTGGACATCTCTAAGAGTCTTAAAAATATGATCCATAACTCTGACGCTTTCATTGCATTACCTGATGGTTTAGTCCCCCTTGAAGAGTTATTCGTAGTTGCTAGTAGGAGTTTGTTATGATGAGGGCATCGGTAGCACAAGCAAGGGCACAAGGGAAGAGACATATTTAGATCCAATTCAAGTTCCCATTGGTCCGGTTACGAGAGCTCGTGCGAAGAAATTCAAAGAAATGCTTATTGGGTTGATTCAAGCATCTTGGGCTTAAGCTATCGCATGGAGGCCCATTGAGGGAATTGCATGTGACATCCAGACCAACAAATGCGTGATTCAAGTTCTAGAAGGGACCGAATAATCCTATGGTTGCAAATAATCAGGCTACTTTTCATTTCAGTTACTTTCCCAATTTGAGGCGACAAGTGGCGAGAAGAATCGCCAGAAGAATTAGTTAATTGCCTGATTATTGTCTAGTTTCCTTTTCTTTTACAAAACATGCGTTTACTTTTATATTATTGTAAGGCTTTTAAGCCATTTAGGAAACTTACTTTATTTGCTTTAAATTGAGCATCTTTTTTGGCTGGTAATTGATTTGCCAGAAATTCCATGGGCAATTAGGAGCTCAAAATTCGCAAAGGGGAACCACTATATATTGTAACGAATTTCATTCAATAATAATAAGTTTTACACACAATTTGAAGTTTAATTCTCTTCGGTTCCTAAACAAACTATTCGAACTTATCGGAAGATTCCATGGCGTTCAAAGACTTATCAATCAGTCCGTCCATAATTGATTGTGGCGTCCTCACATACCAAGGTTCGTGCTTCTTGTTAGGCATCGGGTCACGGTTCCATACTAAACCGATTTGGAATTCGATCTTGGAGACCAATTTTGGTTAAGGTCGTGTCAGTTCTTAGCATGGTTCGTATCATTTGGTATCAGAGCCAGGTTGTAACTAGGTTTTGCTTATCCATTCCCTTAGTTTTCATTTTTTTCAATTATTCGTGAGTCTTGATTTCCATTATCAAAGTCGGGTTAAAAAAAAGGATCCGAAAAGAAATGAAAAGAAAAGAAAGAAAAACAAGGGAAAGAAGAAGACAAGAGGATCCAAAAAAAAAAAAAAGGGAGGTCTGGAGACCCTTCTTAAAATTTTTTGTTTGATTCTTGTTATTCATAGTTTAAGGAGCCCAAAATTGAATTCCCTCCAAAGACCAAAATTTTTGCTCAAAATTTTGTTCCTTCTCTGCTCAAATTTTTGAAAGCCCAAATTATCATTACCTGTTATACTCTTAGCTTCCTTGGTAATCTGTTTGTGAATTGTCAAGGAAATTTTTGATATTGATTTGACTAGTTCT
>CAMOHE010040865.1:0-27933 GCA_946598075.1 Artocarpus hirsutus | reverse complement strand
AAAACTTAACCTTAAAATTACAAAAATAACATACTTTGCAAAAACTATCATTTTGCATCAACAACCCATAATTTTGACCATATCATCATGCCATAAATTACATACTCATGGAATATAATCAAAACTTTGTCTAGAACACCACATACTTTAGAAATAATGAAAATCAAAATGAAAATTTCATGAATTCAAGTTTAAGGGTTTAAAACTTACCCAAATAGGAATTTTGTACTTCAAGCCTCCCAAGGACTCTTTAAAGCTCTCTCATAAGAAATTTTCATGCAAAAATCACCTTGAATCAAATCTCTCCTTAACCCTAAGAAAACTTGAAAAAAGTTTAGGTTTTACCTCAAATTTGAAGAAATTCTTTGACCTATGCTTCTTGAATTTGGTTGGGGTCAATTTTTGCAAGGTTTTGGGGTTGAAATTTTTTTTTGAAGAGTTCTTTAATGGCTGCCAAATACTTGAGGAAAAGATGGAAGTAAATTTTGGCTCACTTTGTAATTAATTCAAGCTTATCATAACTATGGTGACTCATCACAAATTAATGGACTTGTTAAATGGCTAATTGTGATTGGGCCACTTTTTGTGATATGGTGGCCCAATAGGATTTTGTTGGGTGTCCACTTAGTGGCCTTAAAAATTTACACTGTATAATTTTTTACCACACAGTATTTTTCCTACACTGTCGTGGCCAAATCAATGCAAACTCGTAACCTTAGATTGTGTACACTATTTTACTTGCCTTTGGTTTACTTATGGAGGCCAACGTAACATTTTCTATATCTGTGTTTTCACTTGGCAGTATACTTGTAGTGCATCGACCTCCTTTTTACATCGGGTTGGATTTCGGTGGACTCTATGTCTTACTCGTATTTTAAGTACCCATTTGTTTGTATCGTAATTTGCAATTAATTGTGATATAAAATTCATTTTATGGATATTATTTACAAATTTTTGAGTAATTAAACTCATAAAATCTGTATTAAAATATCCAATATTGCGTCACATACGTAGAGAAATATTCAACTAATACTACCCAATTACACATTATCACTATTTTATAAAAATTACAATTTTTAAGGGTAAATTCATTAATTAAACCCAATTTAAATACTAGACTTTGTTAATGAATTTCCCTGGTCATTACAGTATTGATGATAAAACATTTTTAAACATTTTTAATCTACAATAAAGAATCATATACCAAACATAAGCAAACATATCATAATAATTTAATAAGATAATACAATCATGTATAGCATACAAATGTGACTATGTATCAAAACCTTGAAAATATCACAACCTTATAGCGATAATTCCCAACTCAGAATTCAACAAGCTCTTAAGGGAGTCTTGCCAAATTCAATCAGGAGCAGGGACCCCCTCTTGATTAATATATGCCATCCAAGATCCGTATAATCTAGCATATATTAATAATCATTTTTTTGGCTATTAATTTTGTTAACAGAGCTCCTAGGGGAGGTTAATAATAAAATTAACTTGAGCATATAACCATCATTTCAAGATTTTATCCATGATTTATAATCACCACCTAGGGGTGTGCAACCATAAATCATGCTAAAATATCTTATCTTCTCGAAATCCAACCCAATACACGATGAAGTCCCTTCCTAGGGGTCAAACCACCATGTACTACATATGGACCAACGATGGAGGCCGTAAGTCCTCTCTTCAAAAACTTTCTCCCACTCAATCTTTTGAAATTAAGGTTTTATTTTATAAACATGCTTGAAAAATTTTTAATGAGTGGCACTCCCTATTCTATATGACATGTTATCAATATACATGGCAAATCATATTATAATGCATACAAGAAAAGCAATCATGCAAATGCATGTGAATCAGATAACTCTGAGAGACTAAAAATGCATCTGCCAAGTCAGCATTAACTAGGTGGTCGATCGCCATACATAGGGGTGGTCGACTGCCATACACAGGGAGCGGTTGACCACCCCTATTTTATCCAGATACATGTCTCATGCATTTTCAATACGAGATTTGATTCTAATTTGAATTTTGAGACCGATCTAATTAAAATAAATGCTCAATGACTCCCTATGAATAGGTAACATGTTCCTATGGTTCCATATCATTATTAACATCAAAGGATATCACTTGAGAGGTTTTAGAGAGAGATTTCTAGTGAGAGAAATTCTTTTACTCTAGAGAATTGTTGTTCATCTTCTAGAACAATAATTTTTTTTTCTCTAGTGATTATGGGGAGAGTTATCAAAGGAGAATTGAACGATGTGTGCCCACTTATACTCCGATCGTGGAGAAAAGAATAGCAAAGAAGACTAGTTGATTAAGGCACTTATGGACTCAATTCTTAGTAACAATTTTATTAAACGATTAGTCTATATGACATGTTATCAATATACATGGCAAATCATATGACATGTTATCAATATACATAGCAAATCATATTATAATGCAGTCTCTCAGACTCATTTATTCTTAGATTGCTATTGTGCAACTTTAGAAAGTTGAACTTTGATCACTCTCCTTTAGTGTTCTAAGTTCCTCAAGCACATACTCCAGTTGGAAGGAGAGAAGCTATGATAAGATTCTACTGAGTTATGCCTACACACACAATAACTTGGAGGAAGAGATATAGCAATTGTTGCAAAAATAGTATGCAGCGAAATTTTAAAATTTTTTATACCAGAGTATTTTTCAAAACACAAGTTTGACATGCTATATGCATAAATTAACCAGATCTTACTAACCTTGTTTGCTGGAAAACTCCCGTAATCGATGAAGAGAAAGGATGTTGTAGAAGGACTTCAACCAACTGGCCTTCTTTGCTATTCTTTATCCGCGACCGGTGTGTGTGTGAGCACACTTGTACAGCTCTTACACCAAGTGACTTTTCTTCCAACCAATTGACAAATACCCAAAGCTACAGTTTGTGATTTGTGAACAATAGCTTTCCAGGGAGTTTCAGAGTCTCACTGGCAGAGTCTCACTCTAGATTTCTCAACTGATCTGAACAACAATGAGACTCACTTCCCTTTTTATAGAGGTTGGGCCTACGGATCAATCTTTATCAGATAAGGTCTCATAAATTCGAATCAGAATCAATATCTAATAAAATCTGTGTGAAAACACATGATTTATTTATCACTCGATCGGCAGGCCAAACTGGTAGATCGCCTTGCTGAACTTACTCCATTGGTAGGCTGAACTTAAAGATCGGCCTGCCAGACTTACGATAAATGATCCTAGTGGATCTTTTATTTCCTACCTGAGATTCTTAGGATGGAGCCTCAGTTTTAATTCAAATAACCCAATAGAGAAGTTATTTAATTAAAACAGTCATATCTAGATAATCTCTAGGAAAATAAATATTCCTAATATTCAACAAGTCTATTTTGAATTAATTTATTCAAAATTAATCTAACTGATAAATATACATGAATTATCTGATCCTGATAATTCAACAAGTTTATCTTGAATTAATTTTCACAAAATTAATTCAATCGATAAATAGACATGAATTATCTGATCTTATCAAATTTTGCGCCAATTGATAATTTGACACAAGTGTTTAATTATTAGAAAAGTACGTCGTACTGTTATAGGATTTTTATGAGCTAGCAAAGGAGACCTGATGGACCTATATAATTTAAGCTTCCGATAATTATGAAACCCAATATCCCAAATATACATTTCATAATTATCAACTCCAACGCTACTCCACTAAAAGCTTGGAGTTGCACTCTCGAATTATATAGAATTACGAAGCCTGTATAGCTAAGTCTCTATGATATATCATAATGTATCGTATCCCCATAGGATTATCATAATCGACTCAAGGACAAGTTTTGCCTTATCTTCCTGATTACTTTTATCTTACGTTCCATTATCTCACTATCGAAAAACTTACCATCTAAAGACATTATACTATTCGGTTACGCTTATGTATTCAAATGGTTGAGCACTCTAGTTTTTCAATTACAGGATAACGCTTATAAAAGGATATCAACTACTCCTAAAAAGGAGATATGGATTCCATATCTATGAATTACAGGCCTACGCTATCAAGAGTCATGCCTCCAACGTACCAGCATGTGTACCACTATAAAATGTGGATGTCACCCTTTGGTACATCAAAAGACATAAGTCAAGACAATAGGTCTACTATTCATCTCAAGATTAAGATACAATATAAATGATTGTCTAAAGTGAATCGACTTGCTGAGATAGAATTATTCATCAAAATCAATTCATTTTATGTCCCGATCCAACACATCGTCACCTATGACAATATACCAATGTTCTATTCGTAGAGTCCACCTCCGATTGCCAAGACAAACCATCTCCCGTCAGGGATATAGACAACATAACAATCTTTGCATGAACAAAGCACCTAACTTCATTCCCTCGATTCGAATCTTATGATTTAGACCGTCACCTTAAGAATCATGTTTTCTGCATAATCTGTCCATCGTATGCCCAATTCTTGAAGGTTTGGACTGACAGTATCAGACTTTTGTTTGCTTATCATACATTCAACAAATATGAATGTAAAGAGGACAACAATTTAGAATATGAATAAGAAATAAACTCTTTATTGATAAAAATGTCTCCAAAAACGTATTATATTTTTACTCCTTATGGCAAAAATGTCTAACAGAATTAAAGATCTGAAGGTTGAGATTTTTCTTTGCTCAATCAGAGGTTCTGTTTTTGGTTCATCAACAGGTGCATTTTGATTAGAATTCTATTGGTTGTTTATAGCAACCTAAGTATGATTCTAGGTGAAATAATTTTTTTTTTAAATTTGGCTACGTCATCGAATCAATTTTTCCAACATTATATATGTTTGAATATGCTAGCATTTGTTATGTTTAATGTTTAAATACCAAATTATGGCATATGGTACTTTTAGTGTTTGATATGCTCACTAAATTTTATGAGATTGGTTAACTTAAGACATTAATTAAGTGTCATGCTAACCTCCTTTGTAAGCCTCCCACAGAAAGGAACATTATGTTAAAGTTACGTCCCTCATAAAGAGGAGCATTTTGTTAAAGTTACAACCTCAATGTTGATGTTGTTGGTATGTACGCTTAAGCTTATAGTTTAAGATAAGATAAGAATGACGATAATGTAACACCCATGTATTTTTAGTACATTAAAAATGCAATAACTTACGGATTAAGCTAAGCGAAAATATGTGCCACGAGGATTACAGTTTAATCCAATTTTTATGGTAAATTCCATAAAAGTCAAAAACAGGATTTTTAAGGGTAAAAATCATACCATAGTCATATATGAGAAAGAAAAGATATGAAAATAAGCTAAAAAGATTAATTGTTGTAAAATGTGTTGCAACAAATGTTAGGACAAAAATACAGTTTAAGAAAAATACTATATAATAATATGAAAAATTATACAGTATTAGAATAATTCAGTGTAAGGAAGTACATTAATAAAGTTATGTAGTATGAAAATTACACTATAAAAGTAGTGTAGTGTAGGAATTTGACTGTTTAAGGTTAAGCAGTGTAGAAATTAGACTGTTTAAGTTAAAGCAGTATAGGAATAATATTGTTTAGGAAATATGGATGAATAAGAAATACTGTAGCAGTATAGAGAATATACCGACGGTATAAGAAAAATAATGTTAGTATAAATTTAGACTATACAAAGTTAGATAATATTGGAATTACAATATATGATGGATGAAAATAAGTATGGAAGGTTGTGGGACTCATGAACTATATAGAAAAGAATACCGACAATATAAAAAAAATACTGTCAATCAAACTGTGTATAAAAGTTTTATGGGACCCACTAAAGGGACACCTTAAGAGTTTTGATTGGGCCACTACATTTACTAATATGGCCCAATCACAATTAGGCACCCAACACCCACTTGATTACAAAGGGGTGACTAACCATAAAAAAAAAAAGGATAAGTCTTTAATTAAGACTTAAAGCATTAAATTTGTCCTCATTTTCTCATCCATCTTCCACGGCAGCCATAGATGTGTTTCTTCAAAAAATTTCCAAGCTCAAATCTTTGCAAATTTGCCCTACTCAAGTTTTAAGAATTAAAGTTCAAGAGATTCCATCAATTTTTAAGGTAAAATGCAAACTTTCTCTATGCTGAACAAGGGTTTTTGTTCAAGTTTTTGATGAATTTTTTATGGTGAGGTATGGGCTTGATGTCAAGGAAATTTGGAGGCTTTCAAGTGCTAGAAAGTGAGGACAGGCACTTTGCATGGATTAGGTAAAATCCTAGTCTTTTTAATTAAGCTAAAGTTTATGCTTTAATATGCACATCAAGTGTTTGATGAAATGTTTTGGTCTATGGTATGATTGGTTTTATGTTTTAGATTGATGGTGATGATGATGATGGAAAGAAAGAAAATAATGGTTTTGAGGCTAAAAGTAAAAAATAGTTAAACTTTGTAAAGTTTAACTAATTTCAAAGGAATGGGGTTTTGAGGGCCTTGGAGGTCAAGTTATGTCCCAGATATGGCATAGGATCTACCAACATAGTGAGAGAAACAACATTTGTGAACAAAGTTTTGTAAATTTTTAAAGGGACTAAATTGCAAAGTTTTGCTAATTCTAGGCAGATTTAAAAATAGCCAAAAAGTCCACTTTAATGTTGGAATTGAGGAAAAGTTAAAGAACAAAAATTGTAGAACGCATCGAAACTATTAGGACAACATGGACAGTATGTCAAAATTCTACTCGGTTGAGAAGTTATGAATTTTACGAAATTTTAAGCACAAAATTCTGAGAAATGAAAACATTATGAAATTTTGGAATTTTACCATGAAACTTTTGGAAGTTTTATTCCCTGTGAAAAACTGAACGTTTTGGAATAAAGTGGTCGTTTTTGGTTTCGGGGCAAAAATGTAAATATTTTTGTGTTTCGGGCCAAAACCATAAAATTGTGTAAAAGTAGGTTTTTTACCAAGGAACATTAGGTTCCTGTATTTTTGTGGGTAGTGAATAACCACAAGGATTATGTTTTTAAAGAATTCAAAGTTTAGTCAAGGAAAGAATGAAAGAAAAACGCTAAGGACGAAAATGTAAAGATTTTTGCATTACGGGTCAAAACTATAAAGTTTTGACAAAATAGATTTAATTGATAGGAAAACCATTGTTTTTGCTTTCTATAATGTTGTGAGATGTAAATAAATGAAAGTTATGTTTTAAACAGGTTCCGAAAGTTTTTGAAGACCTATCAAGGGCAAAATGATCATTTTATGAAAAATGGCCAAAATGGACTCAAAACGCCCAATATCAAAAAACGCTCCTTAGCGGAAATTTTTCTGTAATATGTAGGTAGTTAAACAATAAAGTTAAGCAAGGAGTTTTAATAAGTTACGAAGTTGATGAAAAACTTGATAAGGGTAAAATCATTATTTTTGAGAAAACGACTAGAACGGAGTCGAACACCCCGAATTAGCATAATGCTCTTAGACAAAAAATGTTCCATAATACGTTAAGCAATGAAACCGTCACATGAGATGGGAAATTTAAAAAGAAATGTTCAAGTAAAAGAAAGGTAATCCTGTAGGTTACAAAGTCAAGTAAAGAAAGAGGTAACCTGATGGGTTACAGAGTTAAGTAAAAGGAGTGACAACCTAATGGGTTACGGGGTTAAGTAAAAGGTACAGTAACCTAGTGGGTTACAAAATTAAAAGCAATGGGTACAAAGTAAAGAGAAAGGTAAACCGATAGTATATAAAGTTATGAAAAAAAGAATGAATGTTTAATGTTTAAGTTATGTTATCAATCGAGTAGATTGATAATAAGAAAAATTAACTAACTAGTTGGGTGTCGTATGATCCAGACATAGAGGCTGACTAATGAAAGCAAAAGGGAAGAATACGGGAACGTTAGAGTTAGAACCAGATAAGTTCAAATCTCACCTATAACATGAAGTAAATGATTTTCAAATGCTAATTTGTATGTTTGCAAATGTGTTTGCAATTGTTATGCAAGTTGATTTAAAAGTATGTTTGCATTTGTTATGCAAAGGTTTTAAGTCTAAATTAGGATTTACAATGTATTTACAATTATTATGTTTAAAGCATGATTGCATTTAATATGGCATAAGTTTTTAAAGATCAAGTAAAAGTTTGCAATGTATTTGCAATAATTATGTCAAAGTATGTTTGCATTTCGTTAATACATAATGTTTTATAGTTTAAGTTATAAGTTTTATGTTGCATTTACTAGACAATAAGTTTTATAGTACAAGTTATGATTTATAAATGTGTTGCATATGACGTGTTAACATTTGATATACTCACTAAAGCCAAAAAGATGGTAAAATAAAGATAAAAAGAAAGTATTGTACTAGCCTCTTTGATATGAGATATACAAGTAAAGTTAAAGTTTGACCTCCTTGATATGAGGTACATGACCTCGGTATTCGATGGTCTCAAGTCTTCCACAAGAGAAGCATCACGTTTATGATCTCATGATTAATAATGATGGTACGAACACTAAAGTTTGCAAGATAAGAAGAGTTAAGAAACAAAAATAAAAAGTTAAAGAAAGAAAAGAATGTTATAATTGAGCATAAATAGAATCATGCATTATGAATTTGCTTGTATTCCTTATGATGAAATGTTTGTGTGAAATGATTATGGAAAACATTCTAAGAAATGTTTTATGTTAAATGTTTATGAAAAACTTTTTATGTGTATAATAGAAGGTTTATGAAGGACGTTTTACGAAAAATGTTTAAGAAATGTTTTATGAAAAACGTTTCAAAAATGTTTAAAGAAAAACGTTTAAGAAAAATGTTTTAAGAACAAGGTTTTTATGGGAAAAGCTTTTAAAGCATGTGAAAATTATTTGTGAGATTTTGTTTGAACAAACTGAGTGAAAGCTAATAAAAAAAATTTATTCTTGCTATAGGTAGTCCTATGGGTGACCAGTAGAACATGTTAGAAGAGTTGAGTACTGCGGAGGACAGTTGTGAAGACTTGGGTATGGATACCACTATAGTATACTTCCGCTAGTTTAAGAAAATGTTTTCTCGCTATTTGATATAGTGTTTTCGAAGTTTAAGAAAGTTGAAGTTTTAAGATATGTTTTCAAAGTTTAAATTATATTTTCTTTTACGAAATGTTTCATATAATTAAAGAAAAAAAATTTTTTAGTATTTTTCTTGCTAAGTAAGATTAATATTTAAGTAATTATGTTTAAGAAAGTTAAGCGACTGCCTGAAAAGGTAGGTCGTCACAGATAAAAAGTCTATAAATGAGTATAACTAGAATCATGCATTGTGATAGTGCTTGCATTCCTTTTAAGAAATTGTTTATGAGAAACATTTTATGAAAAAACGTTTTATAAGAATTGTTTTACGAAAAATGTTTTATGAGAGAAATTTTTGTAAGAAACAATTGAACTTACTGCAATGAAAGCTCATTTTAAGTTTCTTTATGCCGTAAGTGGTTCTATAAGAGACCAGTATGACTAGATGATGAGTTGAGTGTGGCAGTGTGATAGATGCAATAGTTGGGCTATGAATAGCATTGCAATCAGATTCCACTTTTAAAGAACTTTTATTTTATAGTATGTAATAAGCTGGTAGTATAAGTGCCGTTAGCATGTGAAAGTATTTTTATGATTATAAGCATATAAAAGTATGTTTAAAAAAATATTTTGTATTTTCTTTTTACTAATAAGTAAGATTAATATTAAGAAATCAAATTTAAGTAAGCCAAGTAATGGTTTGAAGAAAAGTTAAATCATTACACTAAAGAGAGGTAATGAGGTGAGATAACAGCCTTGATTAATGAATTGAATTAAACAAATTAATAATTACTAAATTGGATAATATAGAAATAATAAAGTGGAGTCAACTCTTAAATTTATCAGAGTTTTTCATTACTTTGTACCTCTTAAAGATGTCTTTGTTTTAATTGTTTTTTTAGTTTAGATTTTACTTTTGCCATTTCTATCGTTTGATTGCCAAATAAAATTGAGTTATTTTAATTGCGATAATTAGCAAGAATTTAAAAAACAATGCAAGAGGTAACTCACTCACATTATATTACTTGTAGCTGATGATGGGTGCTGCTTGGTGTATTTGCAGAAGCAAGCAAATACACAAGCAGCACCCATCATCATTCTTCTCACGTCGCTGTCTCCGCAGTCATGGCCCTTCTCTGTGCCTCCACCCGTCCAAGCTTGTGATGCCCGCAACCACAACATAAGGCAAATCTAACGGCCGAAAAGCTCATATAGCCGTCGCGATCTCTATGCGGGCAAAGTCTTCTGGTTCAGATTCGACTCACAGCTCATCATTCGCCACAAGTTCAAGCTGTCGCATCTTGTCGAGATCTACATTGTCGCGTTCTTCCTCCTTCGTGCAAGTCTATGTTCCTTTGCGTTTTCTTCTGCGGATCGGATCAAAGAAGTGATGGAGAAGCAATCGGAGAACGCTATATCGATGGTGGAGAATATCGTCGAGAGGATTCACAGTGATGATTCGTCGGTGTAGTCGTAATCAGAATTGGGAGCCGTGAAACCTAGGTCGCCATCGTCTGTTAGCAGGTTTATGTAATTTATTTTCAAACTGCAATTTATTCATCTTCGCCACTCTAATATTGTTACGGCATGAACCTTCTTTTGTCTCTGTTGAGGAAATGTATTATGTACCTTTCATTAAAATTTTTGTTTCTACAAATATATATCAGTTTTTAAGTATACGCATTTCAAGATCCAATCAGTGTTGAATTTTAGTACTTTTGCTGACTTTTTTTTTTTTTTAAAAAAAATTGAGATTCATTACCCAGCAATTTAATTGAGATTCATCACCTAGCAATTCAAGTTTCCGTTGTGTAGGCGGTGGAGCATTTTTTTTTCCATCTCTTTGTGAATATTTTTGGAATTATTCATATGACATTCCAAATTCGGCAGGTAATAATACTCTGGGCTATTCAAGAACGTTTAAATTATTGATTTTGCATCAAATGTTTATTAGTTATTAATAATGTCGATTATATCATGTTTAACAAAGTTTGTAAGAAATAAGACTGCAACAAAAGGCAGGAGGACGTTGACTTTTTTATTTCCTTCTTTGGTTTTTGGAAAACAATTCAGAATTCAACTGTTTGCAGCTTGCTGAAAAAAAAAAAAAAAAAAAAGCGCCAGAAGAATTTGCCAAGGCTCTTCAACAAGGAACAGAGTATGAACCACGCTGCTCGGATCTATAAGTTAAGTGTCAGTTGTGGGTTTTCTTCATCTCAATTTAACATAAATAAACCACGTTGCTCAGATCAGTGAATTCAACTTTAGTTATGGATCTTCTAGGATCCAATTTCATCGATTAACTTTGTTTGAATTGAAATTTACTCTTTAATTAGTAGAAATGTTAGATGAATACAAGAAATCATCTACTTGTCTCTTCAGATAAATTAGTAAGAATGTCTATGTTAATTAGAACATCTATATTTCTATGAGAAATTAATTAACACAAACTCATTTAACTTCAAGCATTCACTATAACTATGCACGCACTAAGGATATATTTCTATTCCAAATTGCACATGCTACCTTATAATTGATCAAGACTCAAATTCTTTTTTTTTTTTTAATTCTATTCAAGTCCAACAATATCTCTTAATGATTGGCCAAGTCACTAAAAGCATTAAGCATATAATAAAATAAACAATTACTAATAATTAAATATCAATCCAAGAGAGCAAAAATAAATCAAAATCCCTTAATAGGATCCATTAGAACCCGAGAATACAAAACTAATATATAAATAAAAATAAAACTAAAAATAAAATAAATAATATTAATATTCAAGCATTCTTAAAATATACAAAATTTAAAGAATAAAAATGGGAAAGAAATTACTAAAGTGGAGGTGACACATACTTTCAAACTCTTATTTTCCCAATCTTCTTTTTCTTCTTCCCTTTTCTAGCTTCAAAAATGCCCTTAAATGGTGTCTCAAAAGAAAAATTAAAACTAAATCTTAGAATTAAAAATAGATTCTAAAACTAAAAATAAAAACTAAACTATGAATTTATTTTCTTTTTTTTTCTCTTTTTTTTTTCATTTCTATCTCTTGGGTTGCAGCTCCCAAAACAATGGGAGTTCGTTTGGTTCGTTATTCAAATCACGGTTTGAATTATTTTCCTACAGTATGTTCTTTCACAAAAATTTAAATTTTTATTCAAATCTATGAACCAAACGGACTCTAGAGCTCCACAATGCCCTCCCCTCCACACTGCAGTTGATATAGAGCTTGCCCTCTCTTTGACCTTTTATTTCCAACACTAAAACGCCATGGTAGGGTTCTCTGACAGGAAGACACGTGGTAGCGATTCACCGGGCATTGCACTAAGTCGACACGCGGCGGATCAAGACTAGTCTAATTTCGCAGGCCCCATCACGCACTTTGAGGTAAAAGTCCATTGACGAGAGACGCGTGGAGGATCAGCATAGGCTCAGATTTTTGTCGTCCTAGTCATGACGCGGTAACGTCAGGGTGGACGTTACGCACTCACTGGTTGAATTCTAACACTAATCGGACGGCTTAGATCACGAGTTTTCAAGCGCCGATGAATTCATGCGTTGTACTCACTCTGAGTGTGTTTCCAGTTAAATGTTCTTTAGCATTGGAGGCCTTGTTTTGGCCCCTTTGGCCTCAAATTAATTCTAGTGTATTTCATATTTGCCATTTCTACCCAATTAACTTTACAATAAGAGGAAAATAAATGGACGGAAAAATTAAAGTAATACTAATAGTAAAAATCGAATTAAATAAAATAAAAACAAATAAAATCAAATTAAAAAAAAAACAAAAGCAACAATAAAATATATAAAATAGGAAAAATTAAAAAATTAAATAAAAACGTTAAGAACATATCAAAAATATATGCATCAAAGTACATGAATATTTAAAGTACATGAATAATTCCATTTTTATAGAGTTACCACTTGTTGCCCAGAGATTTTTTTTTTTATATTGGACAAATTTGATGAAGCAATTAATTCTTTTTAATATTCTGGTTTTGGAAACTATGTGTTTTTTTTAGTAATTTATAGAGAATTAAAAAAAAATGAGCGTATTCTATTCTGGCATCTAGTAGGTTTCGTTTTGGCATCTGACAGGTTCCACTCTGACGACTGTAGACGCTTGAAATTTTTTTGTTCAAAATAAAAATAGGATAATTTGGTAGATTATGCTATGGCATCTACCAAATTCCACTCCGTTGGCCTACACAGGCAACTAGAAACGCTTGATTTTTTTAATACAAAATAATCTTATAGGTTCGCTTTGGCATCTACTAGATTCCATTTTGGCAACCCGCATCAGAAATCAGAGGTGGTTGGTGTCTTTTGGTTTTAAAGAAAATATAAGATAACTTGGTAGATTCTACTCTGACATCTATCAAGTTCCACTCTGGTGCCCCCTGGCAGAGATTAGATGTAATGACCGAAAAAATTTCATTAATAAAACATAAAATTTAATTGGGTTTAATTAATGAATTTACTCTTAAAAATGTAAATTTTTGTAAAAATTACAATAAAGTATGAATGAGCGGTATTGATTACAAATTTTATGGCAAATGTGATGCAACGTTGGATATGGTAAAATGCAGATTTTATGAGTTTAATTACTCAAAAATTTGTAAATAATATCCATAAAATGAATTTTATATCACGATTATTTGTAAACTTTTGATATAACGAAGGGGAAATTAGAATGTAAATAGGACATAAAAGTTGTTCAAACCCTTACCCGGGGTAAAAAAGAGGCCAAAGCAGTATAAATATACTGCTAAATGAAAACATAGGTACAAAAAATGTCATATTTGGCTTTCAAAAGTGAACGAAAGATAAGTCAAATATTTTTATACAGTCTAAGGATAGGATGTACATTGATTTGACCACAACGATGTAAGAAAAATACTATGTGACAAAAAATTATATTGTGTAAATTTTTAGACCCCACAAAGTGGACACCTAACCAAATTTGATTGGGCCACCAAGCGAAGAAATGTGGCCCAATAGCATGTCGCCACCTAGGGTAATCAAGTGGATGACCATGAGTCATCAAAAGAGATAAACAAGCATTTAATGCAAGTTTATCAAAAAATTTCATTTCCTTCTCTTCCTCCCATATTCGACAACCATAGTAGCGGCTCTCAAAAAAATTTCTCAACCCCACACTTTGCAAAAATAACCCCAAATAAGTTTTAGAGCAAACCTCAAGGACTTTTCACAAGTTCTAATGTAAAATCCCAAACTTTTTAGCAAGTTTTCAAGGGATTTTTCATGGGTTAAGGGGGAAATTAATTCATGGTATTTTTGCATGAAAATGAAGCCTAGGAAGGAGTTCAAGGAGCCTTGGAAGGCTAGAAATCAAAAGAGTGCTATTTGAGTAAGTTTTGAATTACAAAGTTTAGAAATTTTGTAATTTTTGTTTTGATTTTTATTCCTTTGAACCTATGTGGGTTCTTGAGCAAGTATTTGATGAAATTTTATGGATATGTGATGTATGGCATGTCGAAGTTATGAAATTTTGGTTTATGGTGCAAAACGGTAGTTTTTGCAAAAACTATTATTTTTGTAATTTTGATGTTAGTTTTAGCAACAGTGATGTTTGAACATGAGAATGATTTAAACAAAGGATGAAACGGTTTTTACGGGGATAGATATGCAATTTTGAAATAGATTTTTACAAAAACGCCTTAAGGACTAAATTGTAAAAAAAAGTTCTTTCTCGACAGAATTAAAAAATGGCCAAAAAGCCCCTGTATAGTGAGATTTTCACAAAAGTTAAAACACAAAAGTTATAGATCTTGATGAAACTGTTAGGCATCGCAAACAATTCATCAAAAATCTCGATCGACTGTGAGATTTTGATTTTTCAAAGAAATTATGAAAATTGTGAAAAATTTTAAAAAAGGGCAAAAATGTCATTTCTCAAAGTATTTTGAACATGGTACTTTGAGCAAAAATGATCCTTGAGAAAAATAAAAAATTTTGGTTTAAAAAGGACAATTTTACCCTTAGGGGTAAAATTGTCAAAGTTTTTAGTTAAGGGGCTAAACTGTAAAATTTTATAGAAATAGGGTACCATAAAGAATTAAGGTAATCCAACCCATTAGGGTATTATTTTGAAATGAGTACAAGATTATTTCCATTAGAAGAGTGAAAACGAGCTCGGGAGGTTAGTCGGCCCGCTAGGGGCAAAGTCGTCATTTTTCCCCTGAGAAAACCGAATTGTTTCAAAACGACCCCAAGAGGGAAAAAGAGTAATTAGAAAGAATTTCGCTCTTCGTTAAGGGTAATGGTATGGAATAAGATAAGAATAAGAGAACCGATGGTTTCAGAGTTGTATATGGTTATGCAACTCGACTAATTAAGTAACGAACTTTTTGTAACGAAACGTAGTGGAATTGGCTAATAGCTTTGTAATTGGCCAACAGGATCTTAGGAGTCTAGGAGAAAAGAGACCGAAGTTGGTTTTGCGGTACTCAAAAATAAGTAAGTACCCTTTCCACCTACAGTATAAAAATATAGGAATTGAGTGTGATATATGCCTGTGTGTATAATAATGTGTAAACTTATGTGTTTGCTATGATATGAATACCTATGAGTATAGAATGAATACCTATGAGCATAGAATGAATACCTGTGTATATGAAAGGTCACGTATATGTATGTATTATGATGAGTACTTGTGTGTAGGAAATGTTATGTACCTGGGTGTACTAGGATGAATACCTATATGTATATAAAGTAGGTACCTGTGTGTACTATGTTATACAAAAGAATTTATGTTTTGAGTACAACATGTGATTGTCACTTCATGTATGGTATGTCAACTATAATAAATGGATTGGTAAATATATCACCAAAAATTAAGAAAAGTATCGTACCGACTCTAAACTCAAAAAGAGTTTAAAGGATATTGTATGGTCACGGAAATACGTAGACCTAATTGAAAATGCGCAATGGTACGAACACTTGGGCCCTAGAAAAAGATAAGAAATGTTGACGATAAAGAAAGTTTATAAGAAAGCATAATCAAATCATGCATTTATTTGAACGTCCATTTGGGATTTATGGGACTTACTAGGCGTTAGCTCATTAAGTATTTTATGCTGTAGGTATTCTGACGAGAAGATTAGAATAAATTTAAATGGTGAGCTGGCGGAGAGGTAGAGGGTGTGCAGATTGGGTATGGAATCCGCTGTTGTGATGTTTCCACTGTAAGATATTTTATGATGTTTTGAAATGTAAGTCTTAGAAGATGGTATTGTACAAGCAAGACTGTTTATGTAAGTATAAGTATATATATTTCTGAGTATATTTTATGTTATTTTGAAACTATACGTCTAACAAAAAATTTCATAAGCACAAGGTTGTTTATGTAAATTATTTATTTGAGAAAAAAAATTTTCCTAAATTTCTACATATAAGTAAGTAAGAAAAAGTGATTTATTACAGCCCGAAAAGGCAAGTTGTGACAGTTGGTATCAAAGCGAAAATCCTGCCATCCTACTGCACATCATCATCTGCTCCATTGCCATAGCTTAAGTAAGATAGTTTGATTTTAAGTATAAGAATTTTCAATACTATTATGTATGGCATTGTTATATTAATTAAAATAATAAATATAGTATATGGTGGAGCCACATCATAACCGTGACATGGAGCTGATCAATGAGCAAGTATTGCTTTCCAAGATGTGATGCCACCGTGATACTACGGAAGTCGATAGCCTATGGTGCTGGCCGAATGGCTTCACGTTGTAGAGGTGATATTCGATGCTTGTCATATGCCACCGTACCTCCAAGTCTTATTACCTTCTGGATTGTTGTTGAGGGAAGCTTTAGTATGGTGGTTGAGGATTGAACCTGACGAGTGACCAAGGGACTGGCAAGGTTTTAGAGGACAAATTCTAGCAGAGTTTGCACTCTTACCACCAGCGAACATTATTCAAGTCCAAGTGAATCCGATGTTATGGGCAGATTAGAGTCATCGATTGTACCTACGAATAGAACCAGTCTGGGGAAGATACATAGGTGAGCCAATAGATCATTACATTCTCAGGTTTCGCCATACTACGGTACCATTGATTCTGCCGGAAATACCTTTATGGCCCATCTGCGACCTTGTATGGAAAGATCTTCTAGATGCCATCCAACAATAGATGCAGTATCCGGGGAATTACCTTAGCGTATACGATTTTCTTATGGTGGTATTACATGCAGAACAAAATGTGGTCGTGCCATTAGAGGATCCCCCAATAGGCATGGAGCAGAATGATGATGACGATGATGGTGATGACAATAATGAACAGCTCGAATATATTCTAGGACCTCCTAAACCCATAAATTGCAAGTGATTACAAATCTACTAATTCGGATGAAGAGGAAGAAGAGGACCCTAAGGAGGATCCGAACATAGTGACATGTCTAGAGTCGAGTCCGAATAAAAAGAACTTATGGGAAAATTTTTGTGTATTATGATGTACATAGATGAGGGATTAGTACAGTTTTGGGCTTTGTTGCCTTTGTATATGTATGTATGTTCGGCAAGTGGTATCCTTCCTGACAATAAGGTATATGTAGCTAGAAGTGATAACTGCTCCCAAAAATGATATGAATAGTTTATGTATGGAAGGAAAGTAAGTATGTATGTTAGTTATGCATGTAATGTTATGAAGGATGTAAAAATGGAATGAAAGAGGTTAATGAAATGAAATGTATGAAGCAAGATATTGAGTTCATGTAATTGTGTATGTCTACATGTATTTATGTTATTTAAAATATATGCACTTATGGATTGGATACTATTAAGTTAGTATGTGCTAACATAGTAACAAAATTATACGATAAGTATATAACGATTGATTTCGATGGCGGATACACCCGGAGGACTAATGAATCCAGATTTAATGGCCATGATCATGGAATTGCAACAGAAGCTCCAAGCTCAGGAGCAGGAAATGCAAGGTTTACGGGAACAGTTAGCTAACCAAAATTCTGAACCACCAGCACGTATGGACACGCCACCCCCAGTACCACCGCCACAGTAAGCGAAACTTGTAGTCCCAGCTGCTCCGATAGCATCCACTAATGAATTTTATGAAAGATTCCAAAGGATGAAGGCTCCAAAATTTGAGGAATCTATAGACCCATTAAAGGCCGACGATTGGCTTATGGGCATAGAAAGGGTTCTGAAATTTATGGGACTTAGCGATCATGAAAAAGTCCTATACGCTTCGTTTTCTCTCACTAAGATGCCAGGAGATAGTGGGAGTCGATAAAGTGTAGAAGAAACATCGATGAAATGACGTGGCCAGATTTCATGGAAGAATTCAGCAGGGCTTACTTTAATGTGGAAACCATGGCAGCCCAGCAAGAAGAATTTAATAATTTCAAGCAAGGCAATATGTCCATAGCTGATGTTGTAAAGAGGTTTAATCAGCTAGCATGGCTTTGTCTTGAGTTAGTACCCACTGATCGGGAATGAATAGGACGATTGATGAGAATGTTCAGAACTAACATTGCCCTTATCGTCGATAGTGGAAGGCAAGTTCCCAAAGACGTAGAGGATTGCATTGAACGGGCAACCAAAGCTGAGTTCAAAATTGCCTGTGATAAGGAGGAAAGAAGCTCAAAAGGAGGAGAGAGCTTTAGCCAAGCAGAGTCAAGTTGTCCAAGTAAAAGGACAAGGAAGTGCTCCAAGCCAAGGGCCGTCCCAGAACCTTCTAATGGGATGAAGCCGCAATGTTAACAATAAAAGGAAATGGAACATGAATAGTTCAAAGAATCCAAAGGGTCAACCCAGAAGAGGATTAACGATGGAGGGAACAACAAACCCCTTTGCAGTCAATGTGGGAAGAGACATGCAGGGGAATGCAAGGCTAGCACAAACAAGTGCTATATCTGTAAAAAGAAGGGCACTATGCTAGAAATTATTTTTCTAATGCTCAAAGTCAGAATAGTCAGGCTCAGCAAAGGCCTTAGGGAAATCAACTACATGCGGTCCAGGTTCAAGCACATATTGAAGGCCCTAGTGTCAGTCAGGGGCGACTAGAAGCTCCGGAACCAAGTGGGCGAATTTATGCCTACATGAAGAAGGAAGAAGATGCAGGAACCTCATCGGTGGTGACAAGTTAGTTTTCTGTTGCCAACACTGATGCATATGTTTTGTTTGATTCTGGAGCAACACATTCGTTTGCATCACTTAAGTTTGTGAAATGAATAGGAAGTAAAGGACATAGGATAGAGCAAATCTTTAGAACTGCACTACCCTTTGGGGAGGTATTGAGTGTTGATTATTGGTTACGTCATGTACTAATAATCATTTATGGAAGGGAATTGTATATCAATTTGATAATAATCGATATACAAGATTATGACGTCATTCTGGGAAGGATTTCTTAGGAAAATACATGGCTAAGATTAATTGTCGACACCATAAGATTACGTTCTGACCTCATGGGAGTGAAAAGTTTGTGTATTCGGGGAAAATTCCCAAAGCTCCCAAGGCGTTGATTTCAACATTAAAGGCAAGGAAGATGTTGGAAAGTGGATGCACTGGTTATTTGGTGAACTTAATAAGAAAAGATAAAGAAGCTCAGTTAGGACTGAAGAATGTTTCCATAGTAAGGGAATTCATCGATGTGTTTTTAGACGAGTTGCCAGGCTTACCACTGGAGGAAGAGATTTCATTTGAGATCGAATTGATGCCTGGCACAGCCTCGATTTCAAAGGCACCATATCGAATGGCTCCAAGGGAACTCAAGGAACTTCAGGCGCAACTAAAGGAATTATTGGACAAGGGGTTCATCCGACCAAGTCATTCCCCATGGGGAGCGCTTGTTCTATTTCTTAAGAAGGACGGAACATTATGAATATGTATTGATTACCAGGAACTGAACAAGGTCATGATTAAGAACAAGTATCCACTTCCAAGGATCGATGATTTGTTTGATCAACTAAAAGGAGCGTCAGTATTCTCAAAAATTAATCTGCACTTAGGATATCATCAACTTCGAGTTAAAGAAGAAGATATACTGAAGACGGTATTTCGAACACGTTCTGGGCATTACGAATTCTACGTTATGCCATTTGGACTAACCAATGGCCCGGCAGCCTTTATGGACCTCATGAGCCAGATCTTCAAGGAATATCTCGATAAATTCATCATCGTTTTTATCGACGATATTCTCATATATTCAAGAACGCCAAAGGAACATGAGGAGCACTTGAGGATTGCACTACAATTGTTGAGAGAGCATCAACTGTATGCCAAATTTTCAAAATGTGAGTTTTGGTTAGAGAAGGTTCATTTCCTAGGACACGTGGTGACACGAGAAGGAGTATCTGTCGATGCTTCCAAAGTTAAAGCGGTGAATAAGTGGCCTACACTGAAAAACGTAACTGAAATTAGAAGTTTCCTTGGTTTAGCAGGCTACTATCGACGTTTTGTAGAAGGATTTTTTCAACTTGTAGCACCACTCATTACACTTACACGAAAAGCAACAAAATATGAATGGACTAAAAAGTGTGAAGAAAGTTTCAAAGAGTTAAAAAGGCGACTTACAAGTGCACCAGTGTTGACAATACTTGATCCAGACCTAGGAAATTTTGTGATCTATAGCGATGCATTGAAAACGGGACTGGGAGCCGTATTGATGCAAAATGGAAAGGTGATTGCATACACATCCCGACAACTAAAGGATCATGAAAGGAATTATCCGATGCATGACTTAGAGTTAACGGCGATTGTATTTGCATTGAAGATATAGCATCACTACATGTATGGAGCTAAGTGCTAAATTTATACAGACCATCAGAGTTTGAAGTATATCTTCACATAGAAGGAGCTCAACATGAGACAACGAAAGTGACTAGAGTTAGTTAAAGACTACGACTGTGAAATTCTATATCACTCAGGAAAGGCTAATCGAGTAGCCAATGCCCTTAGTCGTAGAACAATGTCTTCGCTTGCGACGGTGTAGATAATACCGAAACCCCTTCAAAAGGACTTGATGGAAGAGGGAACAGAGCTAGTCACAAGAAGATTAGCTAATTTGTCCTTTCAACCAGCTATCTTGGAGAACTTTTAGGAGCGACAAAAAGCAGATTTGTTGCTACTCAAAGCTAGGAATGAGGTTCTTGAGAACAAAGAAATAGAATTTAGCATCTTAGATGATATCATTCTCTATTATAAGGGTAGAATCTGCACTCCCAATGATGAAGGATTAAAGAAGCAAGTACTAGAAGAAGCTCATGAAGCACCATACGTGGCTCACCTAGGAGCTACTAAAATGTACCAAGATTTGAAAAAGCACTATTGGTGGCACGAAATGAAGAACAATGTCGCACGATTTGTTAGCAAATGTCTTACATGCCAAAAGGTAAAAGCCGAGCATCAACGACCGGCAGGTGAACTACAGAAGATTGAAATTCTAGAATGAAAACAGGACCAGATAACTATAGATCTGGTAACCGGGCTACCCAGAACTACGGGTGGACATGACGCTATATGGGTAAGCGTTGATAGATTGACTAATCAGCTCATTTCTTACCCATTAAACTCAGCAGTTTTGTAGAATGACTAGCTGAACTATATGTAGCCCAGATAGTTCAATACCACAGAGTTTCAAAGTCCATTATCTCAAATCTGGATGGTCCGTTTACTTCTAAATTTTGGAGGAGTGTTCACCAAGCAATGGGAACGAAGCTAACCTTTAGAACAGCTTTTCACCCTCAAACATATGGTCAATCTAAAAGGACCATTCAAACTCTAGAAGATATGTTGAGAGCCTATGTGATAGATTTCAAAGGAGGATGGGACAAAAAGCTTCCATTGATCGAATTCGCTTACAATAACAATTATCAAGCCTCTATAGGAATGACTCCTTATGAAGCTCTTTACGAAAGAAGATGTAGATCACCACTGCATTGGTATGAAATGGGAGAAAAGATGTTATCGACTATAGATTTTGTGCAAAGGACGACGAAGGATGTGAAACTAATCCGTCAACGAATGGAAACTGCCTTTAGTCGTTAGAAGAGTTACGCAGGTCGACAACGAAGACCCCTGGAATTCCAAGTAGGGGATTTAACCTTCTTAAATGTGACACCAATGAAGGGAGTGATTAGGTTTGGAAAAAAAGGAAAGCTCGGCCCAAGATACATTGGACCATTTGAAATCTTAGAACACGTAGGCAATGTAGCTTATAAGTTGGCCTTACCCTTTGATCTAGCATTGGTACACAACGTATTCCATGTGTCCATGCTAAAGAAATATGTGCCGGATCCTTCACATGTTCTAGAGCCTAAGGAATTTGACATACAGAAGAATCGGTCTTATGAAGAAAAACCAGTTCAAATCCTGGCACGAGAAGAAAAGGAATTAAGGAATAAGAATATACCTCTCGTCAAAGTTTTATGGCGCAACCAACAAGTGGAAGAGGCAACATAGGAACGAGAGGATGAAATGAGGAAACGCTACCCTGAATTGTTTTAATTTTTAAGGACAAAAATTCATAAGGGGGTACATTGTAATGACCGAGAAAATTTCATTAATAAAACATAATATTTAATTGGGTTTAATTAATGAATTTACTCTTAAAAATGTAAATTTTTGTAAAAATTACGATAAAGTATGAATGAGCAGTATTGATTGCAAATTTTATGGCAAATGTGATGTAATGTTGGATATGGTAAAATACAGATTTTATGAGTTTAATTACTCAGAAATTTGTAAATAATATCCATAAAATGAATTTTATATCACGATTAATTGTAAAATTGTGACACAAGCAAAGGAAAAATTAGAATGTAAATAGGACATAGAAGTTGTCCAAACCCTAACTCGGGTAAAAAGGAGGCCAAAGTAGTATAAATATACTACTAAGTGAAAACGTAGGTATGAAAAATGTCATATTTGGCCTTCAAAAGTGAACGAAAGGTAAGTCAAATATTTTATATAGTCTAAGGATAGGATGTACATTGATTTGACCACGACAATGTAAGAAAAATACTGTGTGATGAAAAATTACACTATGTAAATTTTTGAGCCTCACAAAGTGGACACCCAATCGAATTTGATTGGGCCACCAAGCCAAGAAATGTGGCCTAATAGCATGTCGCCACCTACGGTAATCAAGTGGATGACCATGAGTCATCAAAAGAGATAAACAAGCATTTAATGCAAGTTTATCAAAAAATTTCATTTCCTTCTCTTCCTCCCATATTCGGCAGCCATAGTAGCAGTTCTCAAAAAAATTTCTCAACCCTACACTTTGCAAAAATAACCCCAAACAAGTTTTAGAAGCAAAGCTCAAGGACTTTTCACAAGTTCTAAGGTGAAATCCCAAACTTTTTAGCAAGTTTTCAAGGGATTTTTCATTGGTTAAGGGGGAAATTAATTCATGGTGTTTTTGCATGAAAATGAGGCCTAGGAAGGAGTTCAAGGAGCCTTGGAAGGCTAGAAATCAAAAGAGTGCTATTTGGGTAAGCTTTGAATTCCAAAGTTTTGAAATTTTGTAATTTTTGTTTTGATTTTTATTCCTTTGAACCTATGTGGGTTCTTGAGCATGTATTTGATGAAATTTCATGGATATGTGATGTATGGCATGTTGAAGTTGTGAAATTTTGGTTTATGGTGCAAAATGGTAGTTTTTGCAAAAACTATTATTTTTGTAAATTTGATGTTAGTCTAAGCAAAAGTGATGTTTGAGCATGAGAATGATTAAACAAAGAATACGATACTGTAACTTGTTTGAATTTTAAAAAAACTTATCCAGATATTTCAAGAGTTGTGTCTCAAATTTCAAAAAATTCTACAGTATTTGTCGTTTATATTGAATTTCTAGACTCGATGTATATTTGTCAAAAGTTATACAATTAAAGTCTAATCTTTTTCAATAAGTAAATCAAATTTTCTGTAAACTATCAATCACCTTATCTTACTTTCTTACCCGCACAAGATTTTGTCTAAATCTTTAGATGACCTTTTCATTCCTACACGTATATTTCTTTAGTCCTTTTTACATATTCTTCCTTAAAACCTCATGTAAAACCCGAAGTTTAAGTGGAGTAGACACAAACAATCACTTATATAAACCAAATATGTTTACCTCCCAGTCCATCAAGAAAATAAAAAATATCTGTTTCTTTTGTGGTTCCAACTTTGGAAAGGATAAAGCCTATGGAGAAGCCGCAAAACACTTAGGGCAAGTCCTAGCACGCAAGAAGATTAACATAATCTATGGGGGTGGTAGTATGAAAATGATGGAAAATATGATGCTAGCAGCTAAGTCTAGTGATGCTACAGCTGTAGGGACTTGGTCTCATATTCTAGCTGAAGGAAACCTTTATAAGGAAACCATAGGTAAGGAAAAAGGAGTCAAGAGCATCTCTAGAAATCTTAAAGCCATAATCAATAATTCTAATGCTCTTATAGCATTACCCAGTGGTCTAGGTACTCTTGAGGAAATATTTGTAGTTGCTTGTGAGCGATTATTGGGTTTTCATTCCAAACCCTTGGGACTACTGAATGTAAATGGTTTCTATGATGGTCTTTTGAAATTTCTAGATTATGCTGTGGAAGAAAACATCATTGCAGAATCGAAAAGACAAATCTTTGTTACTGCTTCAACAGCTGAGGAATTGCTAGATAAGATGCAAATCATCCATCCAGAATCCGACACTACAACATCCAAGCTTGAATGGGAAGATGAATGCTGGGAGCGGCCAATTGATTTAAATCTCAGTCTGTAATCTTTTGGTTTTATTCATGGCATGTAGGCATGTGTGTTCGTATTTTGTGTGTCACGAATGATCGTTTACCTTACATTTTGCATTTCATGTGGTATGCTGTTAAACTTTTAGATTCAGTAAGCCTAATGCCAAGATGGCTGGATACGGAGTATTTAATACTCTCGAAACGCATCCTACTTAAGGTCTGATCTTTTGTTTATCAATGTTTTTGTATTATCTAAACATGCATGATATGGATAGCTGGTATACGGAGTACCTTGTACTCTCGAAACGTATCCGTATCATGTTTGTAATATGAAATATTCTGTTAATATTATATGGAAGTACCAAAGTCAGTTGTGGGGATATTCTATAGGAAATCTGAGTATATTATGTGGGTTGAATGTTTGTGTCATAAAGATAGCTGTTTAATGAAGAATCTGACGAGTTTGTCTACAACTGTGAGATTTCGTCTAATATCTCTATGAATGAGTTTAATGTATGGTTTTGAATAGAAGTGTTTGTGTTATATATTTCATGATTATGTTTTAGTTTACTAGTTGTAAATTACAGTTCTACGGATAGTGAAGGACTGGAAAATGGTATGATCAGCATGTGCATTTTCTGATGAAAATGTTAAACCATAATACAATGTTGTGAATTTGAAACAAGTCAGAGATACTCTTGTTTAAATATTTAATATCTAGAGTAAGGTTTATACTCCAAGCTAATGAAATGAGATGCAATAACTACATTTGGAGACAAATAACATTGGCAGTTTAGAGTCGGAAGTAGATATCATAATGAAATTGTGATTTTTTTTATTAGTATTATTAGATTTGAAATTTTTCGACGAAATTTTTAAAGGGGAGGAGAGTTGAAACACCCATTATTTTAACGGGTATGATTTTTGTAAAATCATATGAATAAAATGTCACTTTAGTATTTTTACTAAGTCTCTGTAATAAATATTTAAAATCTACCTATCACTCACTTATATCAGCCTTGTCCCACTACATTAATGCTCAATTAAATAGCATCCTTATCATTTGGAGACATAGAATTAATTCACCTCAACTACTAGGAGACATCGATATGTTTTCTCAACCACCTTTTTAATGCTTCCTTCATCTTCTTCTACAACTTACCCCATTTGTCCCCCTCAATTATGATAACATTATTTGCTAAAAGTCTCCATGGGAGACATGATAATATTTTCTTTTAATGCTCATTTAATTCTCTCCCGCTCCTCAATTATTTTGATGCCTATTTATTCAACCATCACCACTCTCTTCTCTAGTTTCTCATTCTCTCCTTTCTCACTTCAATTTCCAACTAAAGACACAAGGCATAAAGCTCTGTTTGCAACCACGACAACTAAAATTTTCAGCCATGTTTGAAGCCGTTTTAGAGTCAATACAAGCTTGATTTTTAACCCAAACTTTGGTGTTTTTCAAAGGAGCTTTGAGGTAGGTTTTCTTTAATTCAAACTTGGCTTTAGTATGTATTTTGTTTATATTTAATGTATATTTTCCTCACTAATTGCAAGAAATGCTAGAGATATAGTTTGATGATGATTTTGGTATAAAACTCATAAGAATATATTTATTATGATTATAGAATGCATGCTGCCTATTTTGGAATGGTTTTGAAATTTTAAATGAGAATAATATGCTTTGGGTTTAAGAAAAACTTAACATTCCATAAACCTTGTATTATCTCTATGGGAAGTAGCTCTTTCTTGAAATTCTGGGATTAGATGAAAATGAATTTTGTAAATTGGTTTACATATTTTAAAAGTAGACATCCTAAGCTTTCCAACGAGCTATCATGAGCCTAAATCGGAGTTATATTTTTTTTCTATGAATTTTTCAATTCTCAGGTTGGAAACTAGTAAACCTACCAGTGGTAGTATACCACCCGTTTACCTTAAGTAAACCACCCAATAACCCATGTGCTAATTGTAGATAGTGAACCCAACTTTGTTCACCTTCTAATCCCTGATTGTCTTACAACCTTTCCAAGACCATCCTAAGTGATTTATGAATCTTATTAGAAACTAAATATATAGATTTATACTTAATTCATTTATGGATGTGGTTATATGTTATGCCTTAGTTTTAATTGTCCTTATGCACACCTTAGGATCAAGGGTGTGTGGAGCTTACGTTAATTAAATTCAGAGATTAAAGATTGTTGAGAAGCTTGTAAGGTAGGGATTCTATTACTCATCTTTTGTGAGGTTTTTATGGAATTTAAATTAATTGTTTTACCACAAGATATATGTATCTATGTTGAACTGCTATTATATGAGAATCACATATGAAACTATGACATGAACTCGCCTTGTATTGATTAGCGAGGAACATAATGAATTAACATATGTTGTTATAAGTTGAAAAGCATGGTTAGGAAGATTGACTCTTTAAATGATGATTAAATATTGAGGAAATGGTGAAACGTGAAAAGGGCGGCGGTTACGTCCTTGGGCAAGAATACCCTAAAAGGTAAAATAGGGGGAATGTGATGACGCTTCCTTGGGTCGAAAGTCCCAGAACGCACTGTACAGGAATCGACTTGGTGAGGACTCGGGACTTGATGTCCCCTCACCGGAATACCCTCGGAATGTTTGGAGGGTGGCCAAGCATGCCCATTTGGGTTTCGATAAGTTGAGTAATACTTTATGTAATGTGGATACCTAGGAATAATGATGAATGGGAATATTGTATATATGTATATGAAACTTGGTAATGATTAACTATGGTATCTACGGAATATGATCATAATAAATCTCATAATTTGGATAATGATGAAAACTAGCTAACTATGCAGGTTTAATGTGGTAATGAATAAAACCTTAAGGTGAGTGATGGTTTTCCCTACTGAGTATGTTGTCGCTCATTCCCTTGTATGTTTATCTTTTCAGGACTCACTAAGTGTGAGGTGGCTACAAGAAAAATAGTTGGAGAAGCTAGGTAGCTATATTACATTAGGATGGCTTTGAATGCAAAGAATGGTCTTCATGATAATGTAAGCATCCATTGTTACTTTCTGTGACTATATTAAGATTTGTTGAGGGTTGAAATGATGATGATGACAGTTGTATATTATTAAAATTTAAGGTGCTACATTAAACTGTGGTTATTTATTTGTTTATGTTTTTATTTTA
>CAMOHE010040864.1:0-14925 GCA_946598075.1 Artocarpus hirsutus | reverse complement strand
TCACTCAAAAATCTGCCTAAAACTCCCACTATAAACGTTATGTTGGGATGAGTACAAATTTGAGCATACATCAGACTCCCTACTACTGATACATAGGGAATCTTCTACATCTCTTTTCTTTCAATGTCATTATTGGGGCACTATTTGAGACTAAATTTGTCTCCTTTAGCCACGGCCGTGTCTCTTAGTTTACTATCTTTCATGCCGAATTTACTCAAAACCTTATTGTTATAGCTCTTTTGCAATAACCCTAGGATACCTTGAGAACGATCTCTCAGTATCTGAATACCTAATACAAAAGAGGCGTCACCAAGATCTTTCATCTCAAAATTACTTGTCAAAAATTTCTTGGTTTCATGAAGTAAGCCTATATCACTGCTAGCGAGCAGAATTTCATCAACAAATAACACTAAGAAGATATATTTACTCTCACTGAACTTATGATATACACATTCATCAATGACATTTTCCTCAAAATCGTACAAGGTGATGACTTGATGGAACTTGTGATACCATTGACAGGAAGCTTGTTTAAGACTATAGATGGATTTTTTTAATTTATAAACCATCGACTTTGAATCTCCCAATACAAAGTTTTTGGTTGTACCATATAAATCGTCTCCATTGAGAAACGCAGTCTTGACATCTATCTGATGTAGCTCTAGATCAGAATGAGCCACTAGTGCCATTATGATTCTAAAAGAGTCTTTTGAAGATATCGAAGAACAAGTCTCTTTATAGTCTGTGCCTTCTTTTTTAGTAAAGCCTTTGGCAACTAGACGTGCCTTGTATCTCTCGACATTGCCCTTCGAATCCCTCTTGGTTTTTAAAATCCATTTACAACTAGTGGGCTTCACACCTTCAGGCAATTCGACGAGATCCCAAATGTCATTGTCTTTCATAGACTTCAGCTCATCCTTCATGGCATCAATCCATTTTTGAGAGTTAGAACTACGCATGGCTTGACAAAAGTGGATCAAATCATCCTTTGTTAAACCAACACCATCCTCATGTTCTTGGAGAAAGACTATATAATCACTGGAATCGCACTTCTCTTTTCCCTAGTGGATCTCCTTAATGGCACTCCTTAAGGTTGTTGAGTTTGTTCTACAAGTGGTGCTAGAGGAGGAATTTCACTATTGTCTTGGTTTGGAACAATGTCAGGAATAGGAATCTAAACATTGCTGTTTAATGCCGGAGTTGCACCTTGAACAATGATAGGTATAAAGACTTGATCATCGTCAACAGCAGATTCTTCTTCAAAGACAACATTTCTTATGTTTCCATCCCCCTAAACTTAACATCCCCAAGAAATCTTGCATTAACCGTCTCGAAAAAGGATCTTGTTGTGGGATTGTAAAATTTATACCCTCGAGAGTGTTTAGCATAACCAACAAAATAGCAGTTAATGGTCCTTGAGTTCAGTTTTCCTTCATGTGGCCTATAAGGCCGTGCCTTAGTTGGACAACCCTAAATATGCAAGTGCCTAATGCTGGGCTTCTTGCTTGTCCAAAGTTCATAGGAGGTTTTGGCAATTGCTTTGCTTGGTACTCTATTAAGGATGTAAACTGTAGTCTTTAACACTTCTCCCCAAAGCGACTTTGGCAAAGAAGAATGACTAATCATACTCCTCACCATATCCTTAAGAGTTTGATTTCATCATTCTACAACACCATTCATGTTGGGTTTGCCCGGCATAGTTTATTGTGGAACAATTCTACGCTCATTAAGGAAAAGTACGAAGGGTTTCGAACGTTGTTCTCCTGATCCATCATACCTACCATAGTATTCTCCACCACGATCAGATTTGACAGCTTTAATTTTCTTTCCAAGTTGAAGTTCAACCTCTACTTTGAAAGACTTGAAAACGTCTAGGGATTGTGACTTCTCATGTATCAAGTATAGGTAACCATACCTAGAGTAGTCGTCTATGAATGTAATAAAATACTGTTGTCCATTCCAAGAAGCTGTAGGGAATGAACCACATATATCAGTATATATAAGTTTTAAGACATCTTTAGCTCTTTTAGCACCTAATTTTCTTATGTTTGTTCATTTTCCCTTAATACACTCGATATAGACTTGAAAGTTTGTTAGATCTAAGGGTTCAAGAATTTCATCTAACATGAGTGTCTGAATTCTTTGCTTAGAGATATGACATAAACGTTTATGCCATAAGATGGTAGAATTCTCATTTAATTTTCACTTTGTACCACATGAACTTGTTTGTCGTATTTCATTATAGGAACTAACAATATCAAGCATGTATAGATTATCAATTAAAGAGCCAAAACCAATAAAATTTGAATTTTGGTAGAGACTAACTTTATTATTTCTAAATGAACAAGAAAATCCTGATTTATCCAAAGAAGAAATAGAAATTAAATTTTGTCGAAAAGACGATACAATATAAGTCTCAAATAAATCCAAATAAATTCCAGTTCTTAATCGTAATCTAAGAGTCCCTATAGGCTTCATCGTAACTTTATTGTCGTCGCCTATAAAGATGAATCTTTCAGCATCACTTGGCAGTCGGCTCCATAAACAACCCCACATAGACATACTTATGTGAGTAGTAGCACCAAAATCCACCCACCAAGTAATCTTAGGTGTAGAAGCTAAATTAACTTTAGAACAAACAAAAGTTAGAAGCTTGCCTTTCTTTACACACCAGGCGGTGTATTTGGGACACTCCTTCTTCATGTGTCCCGGCTTCTTGCAAAAGTAGTGGGTAAAATCGTCATCCTGCTTCTTTAGTTTCTTTTTCTACTAAAAAGAACCTTCCACAGTATCCTTAGCTCTCTTATTTTTCTTGTTTTGAGAGGTTGAAGCCAAGGAGCACTCTCATTCTTATCCCGCTGTTGCCTCTCTTCTTCTTGCACATAGTGAGATATAAGCTCATTTAAGGACCATTTGTCCTTTTGAGTGTTATAACTCACTTTGAATTGCCCAAAGTGTGCCGGAAGGGAGATCAAAACCAAGTGCACAAACAAGTCCTTAGACAGCTCTAACTTAAGTAACTTGAGTTTCAACGCGAGATAAGACATTTCCATGATGTACTCTCTTATGTTCCCTTTGCCCTTATATTTCATCGAGATGAGTTTGGCCAAAAGACTACTCGCCTTTGACTTTTCATTTTTGGCATAATATTGCTCAATTTCCTCAATGAACTTCTTGGCATTTTTACTCTTAATAATAGACCCACGAAATGCTTTGGGAATGGTGCATTTCATGGTCATCAAGCACATTCGATTAAAGTGATCCCATTTTTCAATTTAAACCTCATTAGGGTTTTTTGTAGTAGGAATTGGTCGCTCTGACCTAAGTGCAAGATCTAAATCTATACAACTGAGGACTATCTCCATGGTTTCTTTCCAAATCTTGAAGTTCATCCCATTCAGTATTGGGATGTTATTGACTTGAGCAGAAACATTCGCAGCAATAGCAATTGAGACTGAATAGAGAATAAAATAAATAAAATCAAAACAGTATATATATAGGCCTTTAATTATGATACCTAGCACAACATTAATATCTAGTCTTTGGACAGAGATATCAACTTGTTAGTGGTATTCTTGGCATAGTAATCAAATACTGATAATAAATCCTATCAAAAATAGTCTTTCTTTGGACTGACTATTATTCACATGGAAAACTTAATAATTATCACATATTATTACTATAGGTGAATACGTAATTCAACTAAACATTTAGCTTCCTTTGGGCCGGTTAATATTCGCATGAATCACACATACACAATCACCTTGACATTCTAAAATAAATTAATTTTCACAAAAGAGACTACTTTGGTTGCATATTGTTTCAATTAATTTATTTTAGAACATTAGACATTTATATGAAATTTGTTCTAAAAATTTAAACTTAAATTCAAACCAAATTCAAACCAATTTTTTTTAAACGACTTGTCGTTTGAAGAGGAAACAATGTAGCCGTTCTAAAGAAAACGACATGTCGTTTTAGTTCAACAAAAAATGACGTGTCGTTTTGAACCAAACAACTTTTGCAGCCAACCTTAAGAAAACGACATGTCGTTTTTGTTCAACAAAAACAACTTGTCGTTTTGAACCAAACGACTACTCAATCACTCGAAAAAATGACTCGTCATTTTTTGGTTGTCTTCAACCTGCTAACAGGTTCTGCTTGACCCGAAACAGATCCAATTAGATCGAAATTGTAGACCCGTCTTTTTCTTTGCCTTCTAGACACAAAAAACAATGTTTTAAATCATATAAATATTAGAAAATCAATTACTTAATGATTTCTAATCTTAGTTTTCATCAAAAAATTATGGAAAGCAACATCCAAATATAAGATATTGAAAAAAAGAAAACAACATGAGTTGTTTATATGCAACTATGTGGAGGAACTTTAAACAAAAGTATATGTATGTATATATATACAGGATTTTCGAACACCCAAAAAAAAAAATCAAAACAAAGTTTATGAAATCACTCAAATGGAGTTTGTAAATCTTGAAAACTGTTTATATAACCGAAAATGCAACCAAATGTATATATATATATATATATATATATAAAACAAAAACACATATAAAGATTGAATAAGTGAACTAAAATAAATATATATATATATGAATCAAAATACGTGTTCACGTTTTATTCACGAAACATATATATATAAATGTGCAAAACAATCCCAATAATCTAACAATGATAACCTGCTCTCTGATACCAATTGATAGAATAATTCCGAATCAATCGACTCAATTCTACATGAAAACATCCTAGAACAAAAACACCAATAAGCTTAGGATCTATATCATGCCAGATTATTAAGAATTAATTGACAAATAAAATACTTGGATCTATTGGTATTGATCAAACAGCAGAACTAGTGGTTTGTGATCTCGCTCAACTAAAACGCCTCAATTCCTCAATAGGACTGTCGTCACTTTTCTTGATGGGGAGAAAAGAAACTATGTCGTGTTTTAGTATATTGGGGACCATAACCAAGAAAATCTTTATATAGGGTTCCCATAATCCCTTAAATGGTATCTACTCAATTTATTCTAAATCAATTTTCGTAATTAATGGGTTTTATTGATAAATGAGATCACCAAAATTTCAATCCATATTAAATAGCTTATATAATTGATTGAGAATTATATGTTGCCCAATATAAGAAATATGATTTCCTATTAATTTGCCTAATATAGGAAATCTAATTTCCTAACACAACTCTATATTTTTATATTTAGATATGCAAATGATATATATTAGAAGTAAAATTATTAGAATGTTTATTTACATATGTTCAAAAAGGAAAAACAAAAAATATGAAAATATTATAAATTATGCTTTATAATTGGGTATGAGATTAAAAAATGCAAACTTAAAAAAAGAGAGTTTATTTACGGAGACGCGCGTGTTAGTTCTCGAAGATAAGAGGACCAAAGGCACAGCAGAATTAGTACAAACAAGGGAAGATTAGTGACTGAAGTGCTTGGTGGGGGAAAAGAGAGGGCCAAATCTGGCTGACCTGTGGCTCATAAGCCTAACAAATGGCATCATGAGCCCAAATGGGCCCACGGGCCCACACAGAAACTCAAATGGGAGACCAAGTTTCTAACACCTGCTTTGTCTCCATGTTTGGGGATAAACATAAAAGTTTGTAATCAAAATATATGTATAAATACTATGGGACCATTTTCAATAGTCCCTTTATAGAGCCTTTTGCTTCCAACAACACAAAAACGAAGACCATGTTTGTTAACATCATTGCTTGGTTTTTTTTTTTTTTCAAAAAAAGAAACCCAACAGCCAAATTTTTCTACTGCTTGAGTCTGCTTTGCTTGACCCACCACTCTCTCTCTCTCTCTCTCTCTAAACCTCTCCTGTTCTTTAAAAGATAAAAGCAGCGTTTTTGGGGACTGCGTCCTTCAAAGCATAACAAAAGCAAGTGGAACAGGATTAAGGGCAATCCACTTAATTAGATATATGTATAAGCTCAAGTACTAAGAGCTAGCAAATAAATTAATAAATATCTTCATTTGTTTGCCTTTGACTTTAATTAATGGTTATTTGCAATGGAGAATCGGTGACGATCATGATCAATTAATACGCTTTTTCGTATGATCTTTGATTAAAATATGTAAGCCGCTCCTGTACAATATTGTTAACCCCACTAACTACAACATCAATCATTTCACACTCTCCAGGCAATGCAATTTACGACTCATCATTAGCTACAAGGGTCTTTTCCCTTGCCGGTGCCGTGGCGTATGTTTTTAAATTATTAAATTTAGTCAAATAAAGTATTTGATAATCTTAATTGGAATTTATAATTTTAAATGTAAAAATACAAAACTCTTATATACTACAGTATAAAAATAAAAGAGAAATATAGTATAAAAATATAAAGTTCTTACATATTTTAACTTTCAGTTTCAACTTATTTTTCAAATGACATCAAAATTATTATTTTTATTAATTTGACGATTGAAAGACAAATATTTATTGGTAAGTTAGCTTTTTGGTACCCATAGGGAAAATTGCTCACTAATAACACTAATGCCATTATCTTCTACTTCATTTTCCCCTCTTAAATACTAATGAGACAATATTCAAGAATTCAATTTTAGATTTTGGTATTCACTATGCGTGACACAAACGTAAGCATTGAGTTTGTTGGAATAACGTGAAGGAACATTAGAATAATGAGAAATGGTAATTGAAAAGCACTCTTGAGTAACCAAAAAGAAAGGACCCACGGAAATGTCACTCCAATATATCCAAAATTATCTAGCAATGGTCTAAGACTGATTAAGCCTAAAACGAAAGTAACTACTTTGATGAAAGGCTAGAATGTGGGTGGGCCATTTTCCTCAATGTAGGGATAAAGTTTGACTTGAAAGTGGGAGAAAAGCACCTCGACTAATACATCATGCAACACACAATTTTAGGACATGATCTCATACCATTGAATATTATTACAACAACAATATATGACTTAATTAATTTATAGTACCCTCTTTCTTTTTTAAAAAAGAAAAAAGAAAAAAGTACCCTCCTAATTGTGTTAGAATTAAGATTGAGTTGGCAAAGTAATGGGATTCAATGATTTACGCCACCAAAGTCATGTTTCTCAAATTAAAAGTGCTCTTCCAATTGAACACTTAAGGGCATAAATCACCCCATGTGTCTAACGCACATTGTTTACTTAAATAAACAAACAACAACATAAGTAAATAACATAAAATAAACATTATATATCACTATTGCATAAAGAAAATATAATATATCATTATTGTTATCAGTGATCATTGTATCTTTTAATCCATGAATTCTCATATAAATAATACTACTACTATGTTTGGTAATCTTAGTAGTAGTGTAAAACTTTCAGATGCTATAATATAAAGAAAAAAATATACTATAAAACTCTCACATGCTATTTAGTTTTTATATATTTTTTTATTCAAGTTGGTTTATCCCAACTTAGATGAGTTAGATTCGGTGTCGAGATAGTTTTAATGCTAAAATTTACTATTTATGATACAAATTTAACACTTACATGTTCAATTTCTAACCAATTATCAATGATTATTATATGGAAATCACAATCATTTGACATAAACAAATCCCAACCCTCTCACTCACTTTCCAACCTCTCTCACACACACACACGTGTGTTATACATTCATCTTTCTTTCTCAGTTGGACCTAAATTAAACACAATTAAGCTAGCTCTCTCCCCATGCAACCACATAAGAACCCCTCCTCACCGCCTTGCTCCATGGAAACCCACGTTAGAAAACCGCCCTCTGGTGACACCGTCGCCGCCTTCTCATTTCCGAGCATGCCGGCCCACGACTCCCCCTCCCCCTCATCTTCGTCTGATGACTTCGAATTCGGCTGCCTCACACCGGACTCACCCTCCGGCGATCCCAATAAAAACTCCCCAGCCGACCACCTCTTCTTCAACGGCCGGCTCCTCCCTCACGCCTTCCCCTTCCGCTCCCCGGCCGCTGCCAATTTACCCAGCCTTGCCCTCTCCTGTGGCACAAGCCGGACTAGCAGCATAAGCAGCAAGAACTACTCTCTGGTGTCCTCCCGCAGCAACAGCACCAACAGCAGCTGCAGCAGCAGCGCCAGGACGAGCTCCAGCGACAATTTGGAGGGAAGATCATTGTCGTATTCTCGTCAGAGCAGCAAAACGACATTAAACGGATCGGGATCAAGCAAGGTAGTTTCGGCTCACGTTTATGGTTCCTCACAGAAGTGGCAGTTTATGGCGCCGATTCCTGCCTTGAGCCGGGAGGGCTCACGACGGAAGAAAGTCATATTGGAGAGAAATGATCAGAAGGATCAGGAGAAAAAGGCGGCCACGAAACGGCGGATTCAACGGCGGCTCGGCCGGAGACTTCTTTGGTGGCTTGTAACGGCCTGCAAAGAGTGCCATGCAATTGAACCGTCAAGGAAAGATGAAGTTTTGAAGGGGAATGTGAATTTACAGTGATTTTTCTTTTTTTTTTTTTTTTTTTTTATGGTTTTGGTATAATTATGTTTTTTTTTTTAGGCTAAAGTTATAATTATGGGGACATACTTATTTTACAAGTTTATTTTTTCTTGTTGGGACATTGTCACTTTTTTATAAATGGTCTTCTAAGAAGAAGAGGGGAAATAAAAAGTCCAGGTACTGAAACAACCACGTGTATGCGATGAGAAAGGAAACGTATATAATAATTGGTTTGTGCTGATTAATTCACAATTTGAGTGGTTTCCTCGTTATTATTATGTTTGTTGAATATGTGTCTCCATCATATTATTTTCCTGTCTTTGAATGACCGCAAACAAATGCATCAAAATAACCCTATATAGTGTTTTGTGTTGATTTTTTCAAAAATCCAAAAAAAAAAAGTACGTTCTTCTTCTTTCTCCCCACCCACCCAATGGTCAGTTTTTCAGAAAACACAAGTAAATTGTTCAAGCACATGTACTTCTAGATATCAACAGTGCCTAGACAATATGGAATATTGGGAAATAGAAAGCAAGCCCCGTTTTTAAATTTGGTTCCCATTCACAGCTTTTAGTTTTGTATATTTTCTAATTTTCCCTGAAAAAATATATATTTTTCCTAAATTTCTAATGCTATTTAGATGTAATAAATTGTTAGAAAATTCGTGGGTTGAAAAAGAAATAGAGACCAAGAAAATCTAGAAACGTGAATGAGTTTGATGCACGTAGGAATATTTTTCTTAAAAGTTTTATTTGCCCCTATAACTAAGTTCGTTAATGGGTTATAACGACACAACAAACTCTTGAATACAATATCTAATAATAATATTGTATTTTAGAACAAAATGTAAAATTTGTAATTTTCTAGAGATTTAATAATACATAGGGGTATCATTTTATGAATCATTGCAACCATATCATCTCATATAACATTTCACATATAAAGGTACATTTTTCACTGTAAAGGCATCTCTTCATATAGCATCACATCTATTACAACGAATATTTCTATTGGTAGTAGACATTCAGATTTGTATAAAACATACAGCTAATTATCACATCGATTCGGAATAAGTCAAAGAACACAACTCCTCAAAATAGTGTATTTTGGACGCCACAACGCTAGGCAATCTAAACCAAAATTGGTGTTGTCTCTTGACGAGCACTGTAGCATTGCCCTTTGGCGGGCCAAGGCGTTGGGCTCTACCTCAAAAAGCTATTAGCAAATTTCTAGCACTGCTGCACTATACGATGATGTTAAATATACTAAGAAATGTATATTTTTACATGCTCTTATATGTCTTTGACCTAATAAGACTTGAGATATATATTACTGTCTCTCTTACATAAATAACATATAATTCCTAAAAAAAAAGTTATATGTAGGGATAAATGTAAGCTAAAAAAAATGAAAGAAGAATGTCGAACTGAAAGCGGAAATGCACAACGTGGTCAAGCAATCGAAGATCCGTTGATTTCAACACAGCCCTCATCGCAATTTTCCTGTAAAAGAAAGAAAGTCTTAGAAACTCACATTCCTCATCTTAAAAAATTTCACAAATCATAAATTTCAAAGGGTTTTTTATTTTATTTTTACCATATTTGGCATGACGGTTAGAGCCATTGATTAAAATTGTAAATACTATAACATTTGAGAGCTTTACATTGTAGCAACTTTTTTACTTTTACTGTAGTAATGAGAGCTTTACACTGATTCTAACTGAAAAGTTGGTTAAAACCAACTAATGTCAAACACCATTTGCTAGACCAAGGTGGGCTTCATAATTTTTGTGATTTTTTCTCAATTTAATATGTTCAAAGATAAATTTTTAAAATAAATAAATAAATAATATGTATAAGTAGGGTAATTACTTAATTTTACCTTTTAGTTTAAACTTTTTCTCAAATTGTCCCTCAGTTTTTAGAAACATTATAGATATCTCCAAAATTTGAAAACTTGTTTCAATTTTGTCCTTGTGAATCAAAAAAAAAAAAAAAAAAAGGCAAACAACATAAGGATCATTAGAAAATTATGAAAACTATTTTATAGATTTAAAAATATAAAAAATCCTCAAATAAAATATCTAATTTCAAAAAAAAGATCTCAAATTTTATGGCTTTTTAAATGTTAAAATACTTTTTTAAAAAATTTTTCTCTAGAAGGCAAGTCTATTTTAGAAACAAATTTGTCTAATTAAGGATATTTTAGCTTATCTTCATGTTTTTTTTGTCCAAAAATATGTGAAGGATAAAATTAAAATAAGTTTTTTAAATTCAAATGATATCTTTGTAGTTTAAAAAATGATAAATAATTAAATTAGAAAGTATAGTTGTGCAAGTAAACCGTCAAGAGTATTGTTTATGGTATTTGAAAAATAAGAAAAAATCAATAAAATGCAAAATTTAGAGAAAGGTCTCGCAATTATCCCTTGAAATGCAAAAATTATATGCCTAGGTTCATTTATGCAAAAAATTTATTCACATTTATGTTCATTTAGGTTTGATTTGTAAGAAAAAATGTATAGTGTGCATATTTCATTAACGAGTAAGAAAATAAATGTGTTCACGAAAAAAGAGCATAAATATAAGAAAATTAAAAAAGAAAGAAAGAAAGAAAGAAAGAAAGAAAGAAAACAATATCAATAGTGAATATCTTTCACAAGTTTTTTTTCCAAGAAATTTTACCAGTAATTTATTTACATTATAATTAGAATTACTAATATTTATAATACGATTAGGACTATTTATTTACTTTGTTATTGAGAGTAGATTAGTCTTTTAATGCTTTCCTTGTGGGCGTATATAAACCCTTTTTTATTAGTTTGTTAAATTGATTACAGTCGCAAAGCCAGAACATTTTCCTTGGCAGGGGTAATTTTTTTTTTTTTTTAAAAAGTTAGATTCATCAAAGGTCGTGTTGAGCTTTTTTTTTTTTTTCTAAGATTAGTTCTTGTAGTCAAAGTGTTTTGACTTAACCCTTCAACTTTGTTCTTGTCTCAAATCTAATCTCTCAGTTATATTCTATTAAATTTTGGATGAAAAAAGTTAACATATTAATAATTAAGTTACAAAACATGAGTAAATGCCCTTTTCTACCATTTATGGCAAAAAGAAAAATTCAAAGACAAATTTTTCTTCCAAGACAAAGAAGACTAGAAAACTTGCCTATAATCATGTCTCATGTTTTCTTCCAAAATAAAAGGACTAAAAAAACATGTCCATAATCAGTTTTTTTTTTTTTCAAAAACAAAAAGCCTAATAACCTGTGTAACACCTTAGCCCCCATAGGGCCTACCTGGTGGGACCCTCAATATAGTCGGATCTTATACTTGTTATTCATACATATTATCCCCTTTAGGTACCTAGTGGCCCTCAAGGGACAATACATATGAGTAGTGAATATAAGACCTAACTATGCCAGGGGTGCTGCTAGATGGGCTTTATGGGGGTTGAGGGATCAATCGGTACTAATACTTAATTTAAGAACCTGATAACGATGGAGGCCTTGGATCCAAGTATTAGGGGACACGAAGAAATCCCCAAGGGCCACTACGTGCCCAAAGGAGATAATACATATGAGTAACAAGTATAAGACTTGACTATGCTAAGATCCCGTTAGATGGACCCTATGGGGTTTGAGACATTACAACTTGTCCCTAATTAGGTTTATCAAAAAAATACAACAAAACACCATTCAATACAAAAACAATGAATAATGAAAGATGAAGAAACAATAAACAATAAAAGAGCGTGCATTAGCAGAGAACAAAAGTCCTTAAACAATATAAGATATTCCCAAAAATCTTGACAATAAACATGAATGGGGCACAAGTCCACAAAAAAAAAAAAAAAAAAGGAATAGCAGATAAAATCCCAATGTCCTACAATAACAACAATAAAGAAGCACATTAGATATTTCTTTTAAATTGAAAATTGATGTATTGAATTCGCAAACAGATAAAAGTTCAACTACACACTTATCACAACAAAACAAAAGCTTGATGCTTTATCGGGAATAATCAAGAAAACTCTTTAAGCATAATCATATATATATATATAGAGAGAGAGAGAGAGAGGGAAAGAGAGAGAGACATCTCCTAAATGTTAAACAAGGCATAAATTTAGAAGGAAAAATACATAAAATCACCCACTTAAGTAAAACAGAGTTTGCTTCAGAATTGTTTTTCGTCATGGTATATTAGATTCAAGCTTGAGTGTTTTCACAATTTTTCCTTTTCTATTTTCTTCTTTGTTTGCTAGGATTGATGTAGCCTTTAGGGTTAAATGCATAAAAGATTTAATATATATGAAGTTCTGGTTCTTTTTTGGGAAAATTACAAGGGTGTCCATTCTCTTATGGTAAAAATTACAAGATTACCTAAATTTTTCAATTAAAAATTAACAAAATGTAACTTAAGGACTAAATTTGAGACAATAAAAAAGTTCTAAGGTTAAGTTAAAACGCTGTAAAGTTCAAGGACTAGTTTTAGAAAGAGAAGAAAGTTTAGAGACTCTTTGATGAATTTAACTTTAAAAAAAAATTAGAGATAGTATTTCTTTAATGGAGATGTAGTTATATATTTTAATTATTGAGTGTGCCATATTATAATTTTTCTTGACAAATAGGGACACATCATTATTTTTAAATTATTTTGTAGGACATAGTTGTAATTTTCTTTAGAAACAAGGGAGTAATTAAAATTTTAAATTGTATAATAGGAGTAAAAATCCAAATTTAAAAAATATACCCCCACTCATTATGACGTGGTTCTTTTTTTTTTTTTTTTTTTTTGCAATTTCCAGAATAAGAAACCATGGTCTCCTTTTCTTGCTTCTCCTTTCTTTATTATTTTGCATTCAGTAATCTCACATGGTATCACAACTTCAATTCTCATAGAGAATTTTTAATCTGTGGTACAAAATTTGATCACATAAAATTCCAATCGCACTGTGTCACGATTCTACTTTTCGAATTGTTCCTCAATTTTTTTCTTACTTACATAGCTATAAAAATTAGGAAGCATTTATGTGTGTGTGTGTGTGTGTGTGTGTGTCTAGGAAAATGGACAAGATCAAGTTCTTGTGGAGGCTCACAAGCTAACAAAAACATATTGGTAAAATCCTTAAATCTTGCCTTGAATATTTGTTTTTTTTTTTTATGAAACTTTGAGTATGTTTTGTACAACATATGGACTAGTATAGTTACATTGTACTATGCACCCTTTTTTCCTTTTGTGTCTTTATATACTATATCCTATTAATTGATGGATTGTAGAAACAGAAATTTTTACCAATCTAATTGACTGGTATTTGACCATTTTATACTATTTGAGTGTTAGACATGTATGCCCTAAGGAGTAAAAATGTAATAAGTTTTTGAAGACATTTTTATCAATAAAGAATTTATTTATTATTTATATACCAAATCTTGTCCTCTTTACGTTCATATTTGTTGAATGTATGATAAGCAAATAATAGTCTAAGACTGTCGGTCTAAACCTTTAAGAATTGAGTATATGATGGACAGATTATGCAGAAGACACGATTCTTAAGGTGACGGTCTAAATCATAAGATCCGCAATCGAGGGAATAAAGTTGGGCGCTTTATTCATGTAAAGATTGTTATGTTGTCTATATCCCTAGTGGGAGATGATTTGTCTTGACCATCGGAGGTGGACTCTGTGATTAGAAACATTGGCACATTGTCATAGGTGACGATGTTTTGGATCGGGACATAAAGTGAATTGATTTGGATTAATAATTCTGTCTTGGCAAATCGATTCACTTTAGACAATCATTTGCATTGCATCTTAATCCTGAGATGAATAATGGGCCCGTTGTCTTGACTTGTGTCTTTTGATGTGCCAAAGGGTGACCCCCACATCTTAATAGTGGTATGCAAGCCGATACGTTGGAGGCATGACTCTTGTTAACGTAGACTTATTATTCATAGATATGGAATCCATAGCTCATCTTTAGGAGTAGTGATATCCTCTTATATGCGTTATCCTGTAATTGAAAAACTAGAGCGCTCAACCATTTGGATACATATGTGTAACCGAATGGTATACTGTCTTTGGATGGTAAGTTTTTCGATGGTGAGGTAATGGAATGTAAGATAAAAATAATCGGGAAGGTAAGATAGAACTTGTCCTTAAGCTGATTATGGATAATCTTATGGGGAAACGATACACTATGATATGTCATGGAGACTTAGCTATACGGGCTACGTAATTTTATAGAGTTCTAGAGTGCAGCTCCAAGCTTCCAAGTTTTTAGTGGAGTAGCATTGGAGTTGATAATTATGAAATGTATATCTGGGATATTGGGTTTCATAATTATCAGGAACTTGAACTATATAGGTCCATTTGGTCCCCTTTGCTAGCTCACAAAATCCTGTAACGATACGACGTGCTTTTACAATAAT
>CAMOHE010040860.1:0-14633 GCA_946598075.1 Artocarpus hirsutus | reverse complement strand
GTATTGTTTTTTATTGTAGTTTTTTGGCAGAATACTATGAACTTCAAGTCTTGGCTCAAAATTTTGGCTTCATATCTCCAGCGATTGTTTCAAGTGCTGCAAGAGACTTATAATTTCAATATACATCAAATTTTATATGCAATCAGGGCCTTGTTATAATAGATAACACATGGGACTGGCCATCCTATAGGAAATCACAAATTTTGGCATTTTTTTTTGCCAATACCAATATTCTACGATGGTTTTCTAGGAAACTGTCATGGAAGAATAAGTCAATATTCCACAATGGTTTTCTAGAAAACCATAGTGGAAGGATAATATTCAATGAGAAGGCTAACATTCCATGATGGTTTTCAAGAAAACTGTAGTGGAAGACTCCCCCCGCCCCACCATTTCAGCACCTATTTCGAGGTTCTACGATGGTAAAAACCATCGTAAAAACTCAAATTTTTACCACAACTGAAGTTTTCACGATAGTTTGTTAACTACCATGAAACTTTTCCATGACGGTTTTAAACCGTCGTGAAAACCGCTATCTGTAGTAGCGTTACATGATAGATGACCATTCATCTAAAATTTATTCGACAAAACCGATGATGAAATTCTAATTATAGTAACTCTTGAGAGCATATTTATCATGACAAAACTAGAACTAAAAAGATTTATGACAAAATTAAAAATTTTGAAATTGAAAAGAATTTTTCACGTGATTTTATACGATTCATAATATACCAGCTATATAAGTAAAAGAAAATGAAGAAATGGATGAAATCAATGATGGTAAATTAGTAACTCTTTAAATTTTGGGAGAGATATTGATACTGATTTTATGCCATCAAAAAAAAAGTTAGTTATATACATAAGGGGAATTTATTATGCACTTTTGAAATTAAAGATAACAATACCATTGTTGTATTATTGAAATCTGAGAATGCTTGATTATGATCTCACACATTTTCAGTTACAGGAATGATGGGATTACATGTTTTCAAAAGTTGAAGGATTAGAAAGGTAAATAAAAAAGTTTTTTATGATCATTTTTTGGTAAGCACTGAAATGTTTTTAAAAGCCAAAAGTTCCCAATCTTAGCATTAAACTGGCTATCCCAATTGGAAGTAATGGACAGTGGAACCCCATGTAGTCTCCCTATATTCTCCAAAAATAGCTCTCTAAGAACTCTCCTCGAACACGTCGATCTAAAAGGTATGAAATGTGTTGATTTCATCAACCTATCAACAACGACCCAAATTGCATTGTGCTTTTACTCTATCCTCTACAATCTGGTAAGGAAATCTATCATAACATGCTCCTATTTTCACCCTAGAATGGGAAGCAATTGACGTTGTCTAGCAGGCTTTTGATGCTCAGCTTTCACCTAGAGACAAGTCACACACTTAGCGATGTATTCTGAGACATCCTTTCTCATACCTCTCCGCCAATATTGCCTCTTCAAATCACGCATCACAACCTTTGTCACTTCCTCTATCATAGGTACTGCTTTACCATCTAAACGAGCATTGGGGCATATTCTATATGATACACCAAAACTTGATCGAAATCTTTATGATACGGCAGCCCAATTTCACTTACTGTAGCATCTCTCTTCCAATCCTCTAGTGCCAAACAAGTGAAAATCCCAAAAGACTTCCTGCTAAGTGCATTTGCAACTATGTTGGCCTTTCTAGGATGATACTATAGTGAGAAGTTGTAGTCCTCCATATATTCCATCCATCTCTGTTGCCTCAGACTCAAATTCTTTTGAGTGAACAAATACTTTAGGATCTTATGATCTGAGAAAATATGGAAGGTTGCTCCATACAGGTAGCATCTCCAAATCTTCATTGCATGGATTACTGTTGTGAGCTCCAAATCATGAGTGGGGTAGTTCTGCTTGTGAGGCCTCAACTGTCACGATCCATAAGCCACAACCTGTCCATGTTGCATCAACACGCGCCCAAGTCCTCGTCCTGATACATCAGTGCAGACCTCGTAAGGCACGACGCTACTCGGTATGATCAGTATAGGAGTGGTGTTCAACTGGTTCTTCAATTCTTGGAAAGCATACTCACATTCTGTATTGCATGCAAACTAAACACTATTTTTAATCAATCACGTCAATGGAGCTACTATCTTCGAAAAGTCTTGCATGAATTTCTTGTAGTATCCGACGAATCCTAAGAAGCTGCAGATCTTGGCCATATTCCTTGGTCGCTACCACTACACTATTGCTTCTATCTTGGAAGGATCTGCTAAAATACCTTGTTCAAAGATGATGTATCCTAAAAACTTAACTTCAGTCAGCTAAAATTCACACTTTTCCTTCTTGGCATACAGTTGGTGCTCTCATAGAATCTGAAGCCCAATCCCCAGATGTTGCTCATGCTCTTCCTAGGTCTTAGAATAGTTCAATATGTCATCAATGAAAAGATCACAAACTTATCTAAATAAGGCCTGAAAATCCTATTCATTAAATCCATGAAGGCTATAGGAGCATTCGTCAACCCAAACGGCATCACCAAAAACTCAAAATATCCATATCAAGTCTTGAAAGCTATCTTGGGAATATCTTCTTCCTTAATCTTGAGTTGATGGTATCCTAAACGCAAATCTATCTTTGAGAAATACCGTGAACCTTCTAACTGATCATATAACTCTTCAATTCTTAGCAACAGATACTTATTCTTCACAATGACCTAATTCAGTTGTCGATAATCAACACATAATTTGAGGGTACCATCATGTCTCTTAGCAAACAAAACTAGTGCACCCCATGATGACGTACTGTTTTGAATATACCCTTTATCTGCAAGTTCATAAAGCTGCTTCCTCACTTCCTTCATTTCTGCCAGTGCCATTCAATATGGTGCTACAAAAATCAAAGCGGTCCCAGGGAGTAACTCAATATCAAGCTCAATCTCCTAGTGCCATGGTAATCCATCATCGGGGAAGACATCGCTGACTCATAAACCACCGGTATGGCTATATATCTTTATGTTGTACTAGACTCTTCTTCTAGATTCAAGAGAAACGCATAGCAAACTAGATTTCTTCATCATCCAAGACATGCCTTCATGAGTCGCTTGCTTATCACTCTATCATCACAACCTTGGTAAGTAATCGTCGTCCCCCTATCGATCACTAAGGTTACTTTTCTAAGGTAATAGTCTACTAGGGCATTGTATATGGGCAACCAGTCCATTCTTAAAATCACGTCATAGGAACTCATGGGGATTACAATTAAATTACTCTTCAGAATCTCACCCCCAATCATTATCTTACAAGACTTACATATGCATTTCACATACACTCGCCCTAAGGGTGAGGTAATTACCAAAAGCACTTCAAATTTCTCTATTTTTAATCCCAAGCCATGTACAAAAGAACTTGAAATGAGAGAATGAGTAGCACCACTATCAAACAAAACATGAACTAGAGATTGAGAAACCAAAACCATACCATCAACTACCCCATTTCTCGTCTGAGCATCAGAGCTCCTTGAAGTCATAGTGTGAACTTGGGCTAGAGCTTTCCCTTTTCCTCTATTAGTATTGCTAGGTCCTATATTTGTCAACCGATATTGCTACGGTGGAGGGGATTACACACTAGCTATATTGGATGCTTAATATTGTGGAGCATTTTGCTAGAAATTTTGTGGCTGATATCCTTGTGCTGAGTAGTACATCTGCTGACGAGTGAACTAATGAAACTGCAGTTGAGGGAGTTGCTATGGCAGAGCTAAAGTCTGAGCTTAGCACTGATGACCTGCACCCTCTCTAACCTGAGATGCTTGTTAAGCATTCCTTATTAGGCAGTTCCTCTTGATGTGTCTTGGCTGCTGGTAGCAGTGACAATGGAAGTTGTAAGCATTGCTGCGTCCACTGCCTAAAGAACTGCTATTCCCACTATTAGCATTACCATGTTAATTCTTCAGTTAAGCCTGATGGTTGTTATTATTTCTCCTGTTACTCCATTGGGATCCTCCTAATGTCCTTGCCCGGTTCTCAAAATAGGTAACACTGTCACTTTCCACTAACAAAGCTGGCGATACTAACTCACCATAATTTTAAAGTCGCAAGGCAACTAGTTGTCATCGGTGGATGCTCTAAGCCTTTCCTGAAACTTGATACAATTTTCCCGCTCAGCAACCATGGCAGATGGAGCGAATCTGGCCAACTCAGTGAACTTTGACATGTATTCCCGAACCATTATGTCACCCTGTTCCAATCGATAGAATTCGGTGACCTCTTGGTCTCTGTATTCTTACAAAAAATAATGCTCATAGAACAATTCCTCAAATATATCCTAGCCAATGTTCTTGTTACGTTCCATACGCTTTGCCTGCTTCCACCAGGTGTTAGCACTATCTTCCAATTTGTAGGCTGTGAATTCAATGCAATATTCCACTGGTACTCCGAGAGTGTCTAGATGTTTCAACACTAAATCTAACCAATACTCAGCTACCTGTGCATCCCCATTTCCATCAAAAGTTGGGATGGATGCATCTCGAAATTCCTTGAAATACTCACGCTGCCGACTTGCCTTAGAATCATCAGGCCTTGCTCTCATTGCCATCTGTCAAAAAGCAGCAAACATTGCCCCCATCATGCCCTCATCATTTGCAAGATTTGTGTTAGCAGTAGCTGGACGACACCTAGGTGCCACTCTCTCAGTTCTGAAAACAAAATTGGACTATCAGTGGTTTTTCATTTTCGTACTTATCTGTGTACAATTTTCAAGGTTCAAAACCTAGGGCTCTGATACAATCTATCATGGACACTGATCTGGGTGGTGCCATGGTAGATTAAATAAGTTAATTAAACCAATCTTAATTAAAATTTCCAATTAAATAATTAGTTTATTTATAAAAATGTGGTGAGTTTAAAAACTTTTAAATGATTGCTTCTAAATTAAGGCAGTTAAAATCAAATAGTAAAAACCAATAAATATGATCCGAGCCACCCTGGACCCACAATAGTGCACACATATAGCAACGACACAATAAACGCAACCATAGTCCAAATCCAAATACAAAATGATTAAAATATTACACGCTTTGTTTTAATAAGTAAATAACCTCAAACTAGAAATCCTACAATCCACATGTCTGCTTGGTAGAGTCCTAATCAGCCTTATTCTACAATCCACCTAGAAGGAAAAGAAAGTTTTAAAACAAATAAAACTATGAGCGGAAGGCTCAGTACGACTAGAGCTTTGAAAACATTTAATTTTAATATGAAATTCATTATAAACACAAAAATTATAAAATATAGTAAAATAACTTCACTGGTCTCATTCTTACCATTTGATTCAGTATTAATCTAGAAATAGTCTTATTATTTAGTCCTGGGCAAACCAATAGAATCACCACCGTAGTAGCCCAGTTGCCTTTTGGGACCTGCGCCTAAGGTTGCTCTCTGCATGACCCGATCTCTAAGTATAGCATCATGCCTATATGTATATCATTCCAAATGGTGTTTACGACACGTCCTATATTATATCATATTCAAATCTCATTTACCAAGTATTATCATTTACATTCATTATTCATTCATTATGATCATTTCATTATTCAATAGTTTCTGAAAATAACTATATAAATTCATTTCATTTATTTCATGAAAACATTTTTCAAAAAAAACACTTTGTGGCCAAAACTCTTTTAAAATCATGGCTAACAAAAAAACAGAGGGTATGAAGTCCTACCTCGATATCCAATACAAAAACGCTCAAACACCGTAGTCCCAACCTGCTATACGTCAGCTCCACGGAACCACAAATAACCTTCAATATGAACTAGGTTTGTCAATATCTAACTTAGAATATCCTACCATACTATGCAATCTCATGGTGTCTAAGTGTGCTCCTAATATTCACAAAATTATGTTGCAAGGTCAAAGCCTCTATTTAGATTTTAAATGGTAAAAGCAAGTGAAAATCAACAAATTTTACAAAGTCTGGTTGACCTGTAGAACTTCACGGTCCGGCCTACCAAACTTCCTAGTCCGGCTTACCGAACTTCTACAGTTTGGCTACCGGCTGTCTAGAACTGGCCTACCAAACACATGAATCCAACCAGCCGATGCTCATGATCGACCTATTGAACTAGCAAAATCTAAAAATTTCTAAATTTCAAGCCTCGACGTCCCAGAGCTCAAAATCTCATTACATGAATTATTAAATCCAATCAATCGAATGTTATCCAATCTAATAAATAACATAAGTTATCAATCTATAGGAAAAGCAAGCCATATCGTTATAGAAAAATATATGAGCTAGCAAAAGGAACTAGATGGACATATAAAAATCAAGCTCCTATAATTATAAAATAATATATTCTCAACATGTATATTTCATTATTATCAACTCTAAAGCTATTCCACTAAAAGCTTAAAGCTGCACTTTTAAACTATATATAAATTACGAAGCTCAAATAAGTTTATTGTCCATGACATATTATAATGTGCAACATCCCCATAAGATATTCATAATCAGCTTAAGGATTAATTTTGTTTTAGCTTCCCGATTATATTTATCTTATGTTCCATTATCTCACCAATAGAAGACTTACTATTCATAACCAATACAAATAGTATAACATTCGGTTACAGATATGTATCCAAATGGTTGAGTGGTTCAATTTATAATTACATGATAATACCTATAAGAGAATATCATTAACTCTACAAAAGAGCTATGGATTCCATATCTATGAAGAACGAGTCTATGTTAATCAAGAATCATGTCTCCAATGTATAGCATGTGTATCTTCATATAATTTAGGATGTCACTGTTTGGTATAATAAAAAACACAAGTCAAGAATACGGACACACTGATTCATTTTAGTATTAAAATGTAACACATATGATTGTCTAAAGTAAATTGATCTATTCAAATAAAATTATTGAGTAAATCAATTCATCTTTAGTCCCAATCTAATATATTATCACCAATGACAATATACCAATCTCTCTACTCCAAAGACCCACTCTGATGACTAAGACAAGTCATCTTCTATTAGAGATGTAGATAATATAATAATCTTATCACCTAACTTTATTCCCTCAACTACGGACTTTTTATATTTAGACCATAACCTTAAGGTTTATGTCTTCTACATAATCTATCCATCATATGCATGATCTTAACAATTTATATTCATTGACAGAGCCAGAATTTTGAGTCAAGGGGTCATTTTTTTATCAAGAATATTCTAACATATATCAAGAGAAGTACATATGCTGATCATGTTATTTTTCAGTCCTTTATTATTTTTGAACTATGATTTATAATTATATTAGGGATTTTATATTACATAATAGTAGTAGTAGTAGTAGTAGTAGTAATAAACAATATAAGTATTTATATTAAAAACATACATTAAAATAATACTTAGAGAGTTTATAGACATGATATCAATACATTTCGACAGTACAAAACACTCCGTATAATCAGCTATCCTAACCATGTATGCATGGAAATTATAGAAGCATCGATTAAAAAAAAGATTGGACCTTAAATGGGGGATGCATTTCAAGAGTATTATTTACTTTGTAATATTAGCCATCACGATACTAGAGTCAATAAATCTAAATGTTTTAATAGTAGCATATCACAAAAAAGACTACAAGATGTAGAGAAGAGTGATTTTCAGGACACAAGAAATACAGACAAACATATTGTGGGTGAAACTAAAGAATACAGGCAAAGATTAAAATCCAATGGCTGCTTCTTATTTTATTTCTTCCAATCAAGCTTGGATATTGTAGTATCAACTCTCAATGAATGACTTGCATTTTATCAAGCAAGTCTTCAACTGTCGAACCAGTAATAAAGATTTGTCTTCCCAACTCTATAATGAAGTTTTGTTCTACAGCGTACTCTAAAAACTTTAAAAGATCATCATAAAAGCCATTTACATTCAAAAAACCTACAAGTTTTGAGTAAATGTCTAACAGACTCCTACTAGTAAGTACAAATAACTCTTCAAGGGTGCCTAAACCACCAAGTAATGGAATGAAGGCGTCAAAGTTATGGATCATGTTTTCAAGATGCTTAGTTTATCCAAAACTCTCTCTTCCTTACCTATGGTTTTTCCGTAGAGGTTCCCCTTAGCTAGGAGAGGAAGGACAATATCTACGACATGACTACTTCTAGAATGCACCTTTGTGTTGCTACATTCCTCATTAACCCTAAATTACCTCTCCCATAAATCAGGTTAATTTTCCTATGTACCAAGACTTGTCCTAAGTATTCTGTGGCTTCTAAATAGACTATACTTTTATAAGGACTGGACTATAGAAGACATAGATAGTTTCGATTTTCCTAGATGAATGGGAGGAAGATATGTTTGGTTTCTAAAACAAAATGACCATTTTTTTTACTTTCTTTTTTTGTTTTTGTCTTAAGTCCACTATGCCTAAACTTTGAGTCCCAAATGAGATCTTAAAGAAGATGGAAATGTAAAAGGACTAGGAACTTATGATTAGTAGGTGATGTGCATTTTAGAAAAAGTGGAACCAAATTAGTTCAGATTTTGGAAAATAAACACACAATCAGACCGACTTTTGACAAACAAGACTCTAACTGTACAATTTTTGACAACTTACAAACAAACAAACAAAACCCAACACATTTGAATGCACTTTTTTTTTTTTTTGATAAAATAAACACGAATCTAGAAAAGTCAGTAAAAGACATATGATATACTATAAACCTTTTGACAAAAAATAACACGAATCTAGGAAAGCCAGTAAAAGACATATGATTTACTATAAACCTTTTGACAAAAACAACATGAATCTAGAAAAATCATTCAAGATCTAAAAATTTTAAATTAACAACAGAAACAAACACATGATGCATCTGACAAGGTAACATTTTTTTAAATAAAACAAACACAAATATTTAACAACTACAGTAACGATAAAATCAAAACGAACATTTGTTCTTTAGAACATATTGTGACAATCTAAAAACAAACAAATACTCAAAACAAAAATTAAACATTTGTAGATAACATTCAATCTACCTCTATGGATTAAGAATTTACTCTGCATTTAGTTTTCTTACAAACTGACAATAGGGTCTTTAAATGCCAGATTCCTAAGACATTGTCTTTCTGCATGGAATTTAGGCAAGAGATTAGAAATTGCACTTTGGACATATTTACTTGGATGGTTTGGAAGAGAAGCATGGTGGTCATCCAAATTCTCTTTAAAAGGGTCATCTTTGCAGAAATGGATATTGTCCTCCTTATTTACTGACACAAATCCAAGTGAATGACACTTACTCTTACAAGTCTGTCGTCCACATTTTTTATATCTAAACTTGATGGCACACGCTCTTCTTCTCATTGCACTATGACTAGTACCTATACCTGAAAGGCTAGCCCCTAATTGAAGTCACTCTAATGAATTTGTCCTTCGATCAGCATCCTCACATGACCGAAGATTCCAAAACAAATGAGAATCCACAGTCAAGTGACTTTAGACTTGTATTTATGCTTGAGAACCTTTTGGGAAAGTGATGGGAAGTATTTTCTCAGGTGCTGGTACTTTGGATCCATGGAAAACAAAGAAAAAGAAACAAGAAAGAAAGAAATAAAGAAATAAAGCATGAAGTGTAAGATCTGAAGGTGGATTACTAAAATTTGAAGATGGTTGAGGGGTTGTGGATGAGATTAGAGTTTATGAGAAAAAAAATGGAGAAGATCTGGAAAATTAAGAATAAGCTTCAAATTTTAGAGAGAGAGGGAGAGAATTCTAGAAATAAGGGAGAATTTTAGAAAAAGAGAGGGAGCTCAGCAAATTTGAGCTTTGATACATAGTGATAAGATTTACAAACAATATAGGATACTATGCTGCGCAATGTGTTGGACATTAGACTAGACACTGGACTGGGCTAACATGGAGGGCCCAACTATGTTTTTAATATAAATATTTATATTGTTACTCTATTATTATTATTATTATTATTAAAGAAAAAAACTATATTAAAGAAAAAACAACAAGCAATATTAACAAAAAACAAAAAAGAACAAAATCTAGAAGGCCATGGCCTCCTTGTCCTCCATCCATCTCTGTTTCGATTGATAGTCTTATATTTATATTTGCTTATCATATATTTAACATAAACGAACATAAAAAGGGCAATATTAGATATATGACTAAAATGAGATTTCTTTATTGATTAATCGTTTCAAAAACTATTACATTATTTAATTCTTAGAGCATCTAGTCTAACACCCTATCGTTCCCTACGCTCAGGGTGGCCACCTAGATAAGAAAGAAAGAGGGGATGAGGGAGTTTTTACGTTGTTATTTTTATTTTAAGATCAAGACTTTTAAAGTTAATTTTTTTTTATTTTTTCTCAAAAAAATCCATTTCCATTCGTTTTTTTTTTATAATTTTGTCATAATTTTTACTCTTTTATGAAAACTAGAGCACTAAAGGAGAGGAAGAATTTTTTTAATTTTCTTAATACATTTTTAAAATTTTATATACGATTTTTTATCCCAAAAAAAATATTTGGCTTTTTAAATTTTTTTCTAATTTATCAAAAATTAATCATTTTTATGCCAAAAAGAATTCTCATTTTTAGCCATATAAATAACTAAAAATGTTTTTAATGGATGGAAGGGTATTTTTGGCATTTTAATCAAAATTGATGGTCAATTCACGATCAACCTTCATGGTTAACTAACAAAATGTGTATCTTAATATTTTATTTTTTTTTGAATAGTTAGGGCATGCTAGTGTGATTAGTTTTAGTCCAAAAGATGTCTCTATAATTTAAATGAAATACAAGAGATGTCAGTATAATTTACCCACATAATTTTTTTTACTTGTATAAAATTGACGTAAAAGCACACAACTTTAGAAAATCTGGTATGAAGATTTAAAAACATACTAAATACAATTTTCTTAAAATGTTATATTGCTTATGAGAATATTATTGCAAATCGCTTTTAGGATATGACAAGCCTTGTGTTCTTTGCATTAAGGAATAATGAAGAAACACAACGAACAAAAAACATTGTATTGTTTTTTTTTTTTTTTTTTTTTTTTTTTGAGTAAGAGAGAAAAAACGTGGGAACATATTAAAGTTTATATAGTCACATTTTTTTATTTAGAAATTAATAGACAACCTTTCAAATCACCAATTAAAAAATAACTGCCACCCATTCAAGGAGGATATAACTTTCAGATAAATTAAAATATGAATTACACTTAATATATATATTAAAACTGAATTTAAATTAATTGATTTAAATCCAAATTTTAATAGTCAAAAAATATATTTGAAAACCAAATTTAAATTACTTAATTTAAATCCAATTTTGATAATTAAAAAATATATTTGAAATAGGTACCCGCACAAAAGTCATAAGAGAGTCCCTAATACATATAATCAACCCTTTAAAAAAACATAGTATCTATAAAGTGGTCCAATGTGGGACTATGGATTGTCTATGTCGACTTCAATGTTTTGGTCTATTCAAATCCAGGGAAGAAGGACATGTTTTCACAATATTTTAATGAGTTTACGGTTACAGACAAAATTACAGCATGTTCTTACTAATTATTTCGGCAGAAAAAAAAAAGAAAAAGAAAAGAAAAAAACAACAAAAACAACAACAAAATTGGTAAACATGACCAAAACTACCACTTCGTTCCACGCAATAATTCTCTCTAAACAAGTATAACATCATATCTCAATAATGCATGGCAAGTACTAAAACAAAACAAACAAACAAAAAAACATTTGGCTAAAGAAACTATGACATTGAGTTCTTTAATTTGCAAATTCTTGGTGCACAACGCAAGTACACGGCTGCATACACTGCAAGTACTCTGAGAAATGGCCAGGCACGATGCTGCAGCGTTCATCTTAGAGGCAAAGGACGGATGACAAAATTAGTGATTGTCAAAATTTTGAGAGAATCTTTTATATAATTTTACGTGACACGTACTATATCAGTTATACACATGACAAAAAAACACAGATGAAAGTAAGAGTTGTATTTTGATAATAGATAACCATTTACATAAAGATTATTCGATGAAACCAATAATAAAATTAATAATTGTCGAAATTTGAGAGAATATTTCATGCGATTTCACATGATTCATAATATATCAATTACACACACGATAAAAACCATAAATAGAAATAAGAGTTATATTATGACGTGACAAATAAATGCTCCATATAAAATTTTTTCCACGAAACTGATGATAAAATTAATAGTTTTAAAACTATTGAGAACATATACATTTGGCATGAAAAAAACTAGTAGTGATAAGATGACAGAAATTAACATATTTTGAAATCAAAAGGAATCTTTCACGTGTTTCCGCTCAGTTGGACATGAAAAGAAAAACAATAAACTTACTCGATTAAATCAATGATGACAAATTTGATATTCTTCAAACTTTTGGAGAGTTTTTGATTCTATATAGTTCAAAGTACTTAATTATAGGCCTAGGACGGAAAGTAGTAATGACATTAATCATTTTGCTTTTTTGAAATTTAAGAGAAATTACCCGATATTGTTGTATCATTTAACAAACAAAGAACTCTTATCTATGCTATTGCAGGCTTTAGGATGCATCAGCTACATACTGTAAACTTTAAAATCTGTAATTTTTAGAAATCTTAAAACTCAATAATTTTCACAGAAGAAGATTTAGAGCATACCTTGATTCATAGCTTCTATTATTAGAGAACTCTGGAACAAAAACTGGTCAGAGAAGAAGAACCCAGTTTCTCTCTCTAAACCCACAAATTCTTTTAACGTATTTTTCTGATGGAGAGAAGAATAAAAAATTGATTGGGTGGAGAAAGGACTAGACTCCTATTTATAGACCCTCAATAGGTGTCCTTCCATCAAAGCACATATTTCTTCAGATATAGACATATCTTTTCAGATATAGACACATCTTTTAATAAGAGTTGCAACCCCTCATAGCCAATAAAATTTTAGCATTTAAATAATTATTAAACTAAATAAATAAACAAATAAGTCTGATAGATTTTATAGGCCTTCAATTATGTGGGCCATAATTCTAACATTCTCCCACTTGGCTCATATAATATTCATTTATTAGTTTAATAATGCTATAATGTGCACAACAATATTATGCTAAATCTTTTTAAAATTGGCTAATATTCTACACCATAATTAAATAGAAAGTCTAAAGTGAGTCATGGCGGTTGTACATCACAATTTAGTGTAGTCCCTTCCATGTACTACTACATTAGACATTTATTTAACTTGATTCATAATTGAGAGGTATAATAATAGTCCATTTTAATGTCTTCAATGAGACAATCTTGTTAAACATTAATTTTCAGCAATCATGTATACAAAATAGAAAACAGGATATATCGGGAACATAATAAGTGAACTCAAAGTGTCATATCATTAAAATGAAATAAAACATAATACATAACCATTAATGACGTCTAATAACACCCATACGTTCAACATGTTCAATAAATGTCTTGGGCGGTAATCCTTTTATTAAAGGATCTGCAATCATAAGATTGGTGCTAATTTGTTCAATTGACAATTTACGTTCCCAAACTTCTTGCTTAACGACTAAGTACTTAATATCCATACGTTTTGCACCATCAGAATACTTGTCGTTCTTGGCAAAGAAGATTGCTACGGTATTATCACAATGAATTTTCAACGGCCTGGCTATATTGTCGACAACTCCAAGTCTCAAAATAAAATTCCGCAACCATAAACCATGACTTGTGGCCTCAAAACATGCCACAAACTCAGCCTCCATAGTGGATGCAGTAATGACAGATTGCTTCGCACTCTTCCATGAAATTGCTCCTCCGGCCAAAAGGAACATATAACTGAATGTAGATTTTCTACTGTCAGCACATCCAGTAAAGTCTGAATCTGAGTAACCAATCACTTCAAGATGATCACATCTTCTATAAGTGAGCATATGGTCCTTTTTTCCTTGCAAATACCTGAGAACTTTCTTTGCAGCTTTCCAATGATCTATTCCTAGATTATTGTGATATCTTCCCAACATCCCAACAACAAAACTAATGTCAGGTCTGGTGCAAGTTTGAGCATACAACAAGCTACCAACGACTGATGCATAAGGAATGTTTTTCATTTGTGCTCGTTCCAATTTATTCTTTGGACATTGTATATGACTAAATTTGTCCCCCTTCTGAATTGGAACTATGCATGCTGAGCATTTGTCCATCTTAAATTTCTCTAAAACTTTGTTAATATAGCCTTTTTGAGACAACGCTAACAATCCTTGTGATCTATCACGGAATATTTCAATTCCTATCACATAAGTTGCCTCACCCATGTCTTTCATTTCAAAGTTCTTAGAGAGGAATTTCTTAGTTTCATGTAATAAACCAAGATTGTTAGTAGCAAGCAAAATATCATCAACATATAGGACTAAGAAAATGAATTTGCTCCCACTGACCTTCATATATATACACCGATCAACAGTGTTCTCCTTAAATCCAAAGGAAGTAATGATATCATTAAACTTAAGATACCATTGTCGGGAAGCTTGTTTAAGTCCATATATTGACTTCTTTAATTTACACACCATGTGTTCCTTTCCTTTAATTGAAAAGCCT
>CAMOHE010040859.1:0-13451 GCA_946598075.1 Artocarpus hirsutus | reverse complement strand
GTATTATCTCTATGGGCAGTAGCTCTTTCTTGAAATTCTGGGATTAGATGAAAATGGATTTTATAAATTGGTTTACATATTTTAAAAGTAGACATTCTAAGCTTTCCAACGAGCTATCATGAGCCTAAATTAGAGTTATATTTTATTTTTTATGAATTTTTTAATTCTTAGGTTGAAAACTAGTAAACCTACCAGTGGTAGTATACCACCCGTCTACCTTAAGTAAACCACCCAATAACCCATGTGCTAATTGTAGATAGTGAACCCAACCTTGTTCACCTTCTAATCCTTGAATGTCTTGCAACCTTTCCAAAACCATCCTAAGTGATTTTTGAATCTTATTAGAAACTAAAATATATAGATTTATACTTAATTCATTTATGGATGTGGTTATATGTTATGCTTTAGTTTTAATTGTCCTTATGCACACCTTAGGATCAAGGGTGTGTGGAGCTTACGTTAATTAAATTTTCGAGATTAAGAGATTGCTGAGAAGCTTGGAAGGTAGGGATTCTATTACTCATCTTTTGTAAGGTTTTTATGGAATTAAAATTGATTGTTTTACCACAAGATATATGTATCTATGTTGAACTGCTATTATATGAGAATCACATATGAAACCATCACTCGCCCTATATTGATTAAAAAGGAACATAATGAATTAACATATGTTGTTATAAGTTGGAAAGCATGGTTAGGAAAATTGACTCTATAAATAATGATGGAACATTGAGAAATGGTGAGACGTGAAGAGGGCGGCAGTTACGTCCTTGGGCACAATTACCCTAAAAGGTAAAATAGAGAGAAGGTGATGACGCTTCCTTGGGTCGAAAGTCCCAAAACGCACTGTACAGAAATTGACTTGGTGAGGACTCGGGGCTTGATGTCCCCTCACCAGAATACCCTCAAAATATTTGGAGGGTGGCTAAGCTCGCTCATTTGGGTTTCAATAAGTAGAGTGTTACTTTATTTAATGTGGATACCTAGGAATAATGATGAATTGTAATATTTGTATATATGTGTAAGTGTGAAACTTGGTAATGGTTAACTATTGTATCCACGAGATATGATCATAATAAACCTCATAATCTGGTATATGATGTAAATTAACTAACCATGCAATTTTAATGTGGAAATGAATAAAACCTTAAGGTGAGTAATGATTTTCCCTACTAGGCATGTTGATGCTCATCCCTATCATATTTACATCTCTCAAGTGGGACTCAATGCAACTTATCTGACGAAGAATAGGCAACAACACTGTTGATTTAGTGTTGGAAGATCTTTGTTTAATTGTAACTCATTTAGATTATGTAAGATTCGTATTTCTTTTGTGATGGCTATGTTAAGTTATTTGAGAATTGTACTATGGTGATGATGACTGTATTTTAAATATTTGGTGCTACACTAAAAACTATGGTTTGTATTTTAAATTTTTATTTTTATTTTTATTTTTGTTTAAAGACCCATGGGCATTGTTTAATGGATTTAAATAACATTCAATCTAAGTTTATTTTTATTTATTTAATACTACTAATCCCCACATAGGGGCGTTACAAAGGGGCTTTGCTCCCCTAAATGTGTTGAGGAAAAGAATACACTTATCTATCGCTCGAGATATGAAACGGCTCAATGTTGCCACACATCTGGTAAGCTTTTATACATCTATTGGGTTCTTTGGGGATTCCATGTCAAAGTGCTCTAATCTTATCGGGGATATACTACACTGCTTTACCATATGAACAAGAAATTTTCCCTAGGCTACCCCAAAAGCACACTTTTGAAGGTTTAGTTTCATGTCGTATTTCATGTCTTTAAGATTAGCGGTATGTCTATAAGCGTTTTGACTCTTTACCAACGTGTTGTCCACATAAACCTCTATGTTCCTTCCAATTTGGCTCTCGAACATTTTGTTGATGAGCCTTTGATATATGGCTCCTACATTCTTGAGGCCAAAGGGCATCTTCATATAACAATATAATCCTTGGTCTGAAATGAATGCAGTGTGCTCTTCATCATGTCCATACATGGGAATTTGATTTTAGCATGAGTATAAATTGGTAAAACTTATCAACTCATGACCATCGTGGCTTCAACAAGTTGGTCCATTCTTGGTAAAGGGAAGATGTTCTTAGGGCATCCCTTGTTGAGATCGACGAAATCTACACACATATGCCACTTTCCATTTGGCTTCCTTACAAGTAGTGGGTTTGTTACCCAGGTCCGGTAGTGGGTTTAATTAAATCCTTATAAGTACGCACTCTCCACTCATCATCCATTCTCAAATCTAGATCTATCTTATTTGTTGAATGTATGTTAAGCAAACAATAGTCTAAAACTATCGGCCTAAACCTTTAAGAATTAGGCATATGATGGATAGATTATGTGGAAGACATGATTCTTAAGGTGACGGTCTAAATTATAAGATCCGCAATCAAAGGAATAAAGTTGGATGCTTTATTCATATAAAGATTGTTATGTTGTCTATATCCCTATTGGGAGATGGTTTGTCTTGACCATCGGAGGTGGACTCCGTAAATAAAAACATTGGCAGGTTGTCATAGGTGACGATGTGTTGGATCGGGACATAAAGTGAATTGATTTAGATTAATAATTCTATCTTGGCAAATCGATTCACTTTAGAAAATCATTTGTATTGTATCTTAATCTTCAGATGAATAGTAGGCCAATTGTCTTGACTTGTATCTTTTAATATACCAAAGGGTGACACCCATATTTTAATAGTGGTATGCATGCTGGTACGTTGAAGGCATGACTTTTGATAGCGTAGACCTATTATTCATAGATATGGAATCCATAGCTCCTCTTTAGGAGTAGTGATTTCCTCTTATATGCGTTTAATTGGCAAAACTGGAGTGCTTAACCATTTGGATACATAAGTGTAACTGAATGGTATACTGTCTTTAGATGGTAAGTTTTCTAATGGTGAGATAATGGAACGTAAGATAAAAATAATCAGGAAGGTAAGACAGAACTTATCCTTAAGCCAATTATGGATAATCCTATGTAGATACGGTACACTATGATTTATCATGGAGACTTAGCTATACGGGCTTCGTAATTCTATAGAGTTTGAGAGTGTAGCTCCAAGCTTTTAGTGGAGTAGCGTTAGAGTTGATAATTATGAAATGTATATCTAGGATATTGAGTTTCATAATTATCGAGAGCTTGAACTATATAGGTCCGTTTGGTCCCCTTTGCTAGCTCACAAAATCCTATAACGATACGGCATGCTTTTCTAATTATTGGTGACTTATGTCAGATTTATTAGATTGGTTGAAATTTAAAAGAATCAAATAATTTATGTCTTTTTATCAGTTGAGTTAATTTTGTGACAAAATTAATTCAAGATTAAACTTGTTGAATTATTGGCATTGGATAATTCTTGTCTGTTTATCAGTTGATTTAATTTTGAATAAATTATATCAAGATAAACTTATAGAATTATTAGAAATCTATTTATTTTCCTAAAGATTATCTAGATAAAGTTGTTTTAATTAGATAACTTCTCTAGGCTACCTAAAGATATTTTATATCCCTAGTTACCCCATTGTGCTTAATATTCTATTTTCTTTGTTTTCCACATATTTAGCCTAGCCTTTTTAATAAATTCATAATCATTTTCCTTTACCTTTCACTCATAAGGCATTTGTTCTTTCTACTATAATCGGGTTTATGCCAATATTATGGGAGGTTGGGATGGTTAAGAATATATGTTACATATGTAAAAATATTTAATTTTATTTGCTTTTTAAGTTTGTTATGTTGTAAATCTTCAATTATTTTGTATTTCAATAAAAAAAAGAAAAAAATGAAAAAAAAGGAAAAAAAAAGAAGAAAAAAAAAGAGAAAAAAAAGGGAAAGTTAAATAAAAAGTGGTTGACAAAGGAAATTTCATTTTAAGTTCGAGAATGTAAACTTTGGGAATAGATTGTACATTTTAAAGGTTTGAGATTTTTGTAAGTGTCTTATGGGCGAACTGAGCCTTAAATATATCTTCCATCCTATCTTTGACTCAAGCCTTATATTACAAGTTGAATAAAGTCTTAATGGTCTTTAACAAGGTGTTATTCTACATTAGTGGAAAAAGGGATGAAAAATAAATTTATAAGAATTTATTTGCATAATTAAGTTATATTAATGTAAATTTATCTAGTTAATATACATTGATTAGTAATAGAAATTCACACACACCGGGGAAAATTCATCTTAAATATTTGACGTACTCTAGAAATGAATCATAACTTAATTAATATTTACATTTTTACTTTGAAGCATAAATATGAAATAAACCCTGAGGAAAGTCAGCGAGGAGTCACCATTTTTTTTCAAAAAAAAAAAAACCTTTTATTTGTTTTAAGTTTTATCGCTTTAATTACTAGGGACTACCAATAAGTTGGTTGAGGAGTGTGATGAGACTTAGAAAATGCATTTTTTTAACGTTAAAATCAATCGTTTTGCTTTAATATTTCTCATAAAACTCCTAAATTATAGCAATTTAGTGATAAACAATGTTTTTGTATCTTAGTATTAAAATGTGTTTAAAAATGTGTTTTTATTGTATTTTTTTGTTTAATAATATTTTTGGTAATTTTTAGAGTCGTTTTGGTGTGTTAAATATGTGCTTAACCTATAAATAGTTTAAACCGTAAAATTTATGTTATGTTATTTTATTTTGAGTCTTAATGTGTTTGATAGTGTGTTTAAAGTTTGTAAATATGTCATATTATATTTTTAGTAATTTCTAAAAATGTTTCCAAGTCTTAAAAATCATATTTGTGCTAAGCCGAAAGAGATTGGAACTTTTATAAGTTTGTTATTAATTTTGTGTGTTTTATTGTAAAATAAAATTTTTAATAATTATTTTGCTTGTAAAATAATTAATTTTATGGGTTTATTACATATTTGAAATCTGGTAAGAAACCAAAGCAAATCAGCACCAAAACGAGCAAAATTAGATATCAAATGCCTCAAAAACCAATTAAAATTTTGAGTTTATCTAGAAGTAACCACGTGGGGAGTTTCAAGCCCTTGGATCAGCCGTCTAAGCAATCTTGTCTGTCCGATCTTAGCCAACTGTCAGACCTATGCCAACCATGCGTCAGCAGAACAATGAGGTCAGCATTGATGCATCAGAGGGTCCCACGCGTATTCAAAACCCTGTCCAATTCGATGTTCCCATGATCACGCAAAGCTACCTTCTCAGCCATACGATATGTTGACAATGACTAATCTAACGGTCTCTGCTCTAGGAACCACCTGGCCCACGGACCCCACTCTGTTAGAAAAATAGTACGTAGCAGAATTTTAAAAATTTTATATCAGAGTATTTTTCAAAACACAAGTTAGACATGCTATATCCATAAATTAATCAGATCTTACTAACCTTTGAATGCTGAAGAACTCCCGTAATCCATGAAGAGAAGTAATGTTCTAGAAGAGCCTTAACCAACTAGTCTTTTTTGCTATTCTCTATCCACGATTGGAGTGAGTGTGGGCTAACACGTACAGCTCTTCCTCAAGGTGATTCTCCTTCCAACCAATTGAGAGAACCCAAAGCTAGTGTTCGTAATTTGTGAACAAGAGCTCTCAGGGAGTTTCAGAATCTCACCAACAGAATTTCACTCTTAATCTCTCAATTGATCTAAATAACTCATGAGACCCACTCCCTATTTATAGAAGTTGGGTCTAGGGTCATTCTTTATTAGATAAGGTCTCAAAAATTTGAATCAGAATCAAATTTGGATCAATATATGATGAAATCCACGTGAAAACACGTGATTTTTTATTCACACATAGGCAGGCCAATCTGCCTAACCGGCAAGCCTAACTTACCCCATTGGCAGGCCAAACTTGAGGATCGGCATGCCGAACTCTCGAAAAAAAATCTCAACAAAACTTTTATTTTCCATCTGAGATTCTATGGGATAAAACCCTAGTTTTAATTCAAATAACCCAATTCTCATTTGGGAATTTTACCACTTGATGGTACATAGAGGAGACGGCCTTTAGGGCTTGTAAGGTTGATCTACCTATGACAACATTATAATGGGTCTCTCCCTTAATAACTATAAAATTTAGCATTTTGGTCGAAGTGTTTGGACAAATACCGATAGTAATGAGAAGGGTGATCACACCTTCTAGAACAATGCTATCTTCTATAAAACCATATAGCGGTTGTGAGTAGGGCGTCAACTGAGTCCAGGGGAGGTGGATTTGGTCCAACGCTTTTATATAGAGAATATTTGCTGAGCTTCCATTGTCGATAAAGACCCTATAAACCTTGTGGTTCCCATTCATGGCTGACACTACTAATGTGTCATTATGGGGAAAGTGGACTTCTCATATATCTTCTTTAGAAATAGTGATCTTCGTTTTGACTCTTTTTGATACCTTACATGCTGTTTCGTTAACCTTCATATAATTATGGGAGGGCCTGCCCTTGGCCTCCTAAGCATAATTCTTCTAAGCTCGCATTAAATTTTCTTCGAGATACAGACCACCGTGGATAGTTCAGATAACTCTAACTAGTTGTTATTATTTCCTCCCTGAAGAGCTAGGTTGTTCTGGTTAGCCCATACACCGTCTAGGCGATGTTATCTAATGTACTCTCTTAGATAGCCTCTCCTAATGAGGTATTTTATTTCAGCTTTCAACTCCGTACAATCAGAAGTCTTATGACCAACCTCCACATGAAATACACAGTGTTTGTTTTGATTCTTTTTTGTGGGATCTTTCTTTATTAGAATTGGTCTTCTCAGTATATTGCGGTTTTATACCTAGTTATAGATTTCCTTAATGTTAGTGTTGAGCTTGGTGTATGTCTCATACCTTTGGAAAGGATGTCTATGTCTTTTATACCCTTGAGCCAGGGTCTGTGCAGATGATGCTCCACACAGGGCTAGAGGTAATGCTGGCGTAGGTGCTGGCGGACGATAATAATTGTCGGTATTTTGATTATTATTATTATTATTATTATTATTATTATTATTATTATTATTATTATTATTATTATTTCCACTATTTCAATTCTTTCTTTTCCCATTATTCTTCGCTTCATTTTGATTTTGTGCCTACTGCATCGACTATTGTCCTGCCAGTGCTGCTTATGTTGGTGGATAATAAGGTGCCCTTGCATCTGCTAATAATCAAGCTGCCTCTTCAACATTAATGTATTTGTAGGCCTATGCCAATAACTTAAAACATGGCACTGGGTCTTCTCATATAAGGAAAACTTAAAAACTCTCTTCTGTAAACACCTGAGGATTGAAGTTAAGGCAGCATCCTCATAATAATTTTCCACCAAAACCATCTCTCCTGTGTAATGATCGATGAAGGACTTCAAAGACTCAGTCGGTCCTTGCTTAATGGCTTGAAGTCTTTCTAGCGGTGTTTGTTGCAATCTTCTTCTTATTAATTGCATAACAAAATCTATGTATTATTCTCACCAACATGTAATAATCTACAGGCTTAGATTCCTAAACCAGCATCTTGTTGGTCCATTGAGTGTCGCATCAAAAACTCTGCATTTTGTGGCATCAAAGGCCCCATGAAGAGTTGTACATAGTCATTTGGATCTCCTTTGCCATCAAAGAGGGGGATGTTTGGCAATTTGAGCTTAGGAGGCAAGGGTTCAACCATCACCTTGTTGGTAAATAGGTGTTTGTCTGGATTATCGAGATTAAGAGTCTAATGACCCTATCTATCCTCCCACTTATTCACTCCCTCTACTAGTCTAATTTGCTCTTGGGTGATATTATGGCTACGTATCTGCTTCTGGTGGAAGTGGTTCAAATTCAGCTATAATTTGATCACAAACCTTAGCCAATTGTGATGATGTTCATTTATCCAAAGTCTTAACCACCACTCAACTTCTCCTTGTAACCTTCTAGAAGCCAACAAAACTTGAAGATGTGGAGGAGTATGGCACGCTCTAAAAATTACTTCTATTGCATGAATCCACTCCATTAACACATAAAGTTGATGACTACCATTAAACCGTAGGGGTACCATATCTTGTAAAGTTAGACTTGTTTTTGAATCGGCATTGACTTATTGCTCATTCAATGGTTTAGCCATTGGGCTAGTGCTGATATTGTAACATATAATTATAAAACAATACTTTAACTTAAAATTTAGTTAACTTACTTACACTAGAAGAAAACCGACATGTGACAATATTAAATAGGATGACAGGATAACCACTCTAATGCCAATTTTGACGATCTAGCTTTCCGATTATCTAAAAACTCCTTTTAACTTACTTATGAACATTCTTACATAGTAAACTTGTATATGAAAATGTGAAATAAAAATTTTATTTAAAACATGCAACTTTCTTCTGCATTACTTTAAATATTTTTCATTAGGCATGCTTTTATAACATAGTACATATTTAACGACTTAAACCAAAACCATTCTTATTTCTATTATACTACAAAACCTCCTTTTAAAACAATAGCAGAATTAAGCCCTAGTGGTATCTATAACCTAATCTTCGTATATTGTCCACACACTATGTTTTAGTTCATCATTTCTTAGTCCAACCTCTTGGTGGGATTCCCTATAACATGAGGGAACTAATTGAGCTTTTGTTCAGCAAGTTCTAACATGTCTCACAAAAGATTTTAAACATATACAATTATCATTACAATGTGTGACTCCATTTATGCTTCTTTATGAACTTTGTTTTATTTTATTTTATCTTCAACTATAGGCCCAAGTGTGTGTACCATATGCGCAAGACCATCAAACAACGAGGCCATAACTTAATTTAACTTAACTTGATCCACTCCTTAGGTAAGGATCTATACCCTGTCGATCCACTCCTTAGGTCTGGAGGCTTAAACTTTCTTTAAATACCTCACATCAAGGAAGCCAGTACAACACTTCTTTATCTTTTCTCTCATATTTGGATTACCAGCTATATAATCTTAGTGAACATTCTTTATGTCATGACTTGACATGCATACATATATCATTTATCATTTATTGAAAACCATTTCAAATGCAAACATTTTCAATCAACCATCAATCATTAACAATCATAACCTCATGCTCTAGGTGAGATTAGAACTTACTTGGTCCTTGAGCTAACGTTCTAGCTAAACTTTTCCTGCTGTAATATATGAGCCGGCTTTATGTCCTATTAGAGTGATGCTTGATCATTAGCTAATGCTTCAACTACTTTATGCCTCTAACATCGAGAAACTATTGTCTAATTTTACATTAGTTTTTCATTTATCATAGCATAAAGCAATTTTTTCTTTAAAAGGTTTAAGACTCATTTTTGAATTGTTTCTTAAGCTTTGTAGTTGAATTTCAAAACTTAAAATTCATGCGGTTTATTATGAATCTCTTTTCACAACCATAATAGTCTCAATGAGGACTACAACTTTCGCGTTCTAAACTCTTTTGAAAACAAACACTTTTGAAGATATTTTAAACTAATTCTTTAAATAGCTGATTTGAAAATCATTGTTTTACCACTTGATTCATTTAGGAGTTGTAGAAAGTTTCTTCACCAAAGTTATTTGTTTCAATGTTTCCAACAAAACTTATGTAAACTCAAAGCCAATTCTGCCTTTAAACATCTCAAAAACACAAATCTTTAAAATTTATTGTATTTTTTGTTGTAATTTTGTTACAACAAAAAGTGAAACGGTTTAACTTATTACTTTTGCTTCTTTATATTTTCACTTTGATCTTTTGACATATCCTCAAATACATAAAAGACAAACTAGCCACTTCATAAGGCTTTTATTTTATATCATAATCCATAACATTTGTCAAAAACTTGATATGCATGACTATTCAAAACATAACCTTTCTTAGGGTTTGTATTCAAAAGTTCCCAAAACACTTGTATCCTCTTCAACAATCATAAATCTCTTATTCCCCATAAAAAACAGGTTCACAACATACTTTAACCATACTCAAACACAGGCAATAAGAAACCCTTCGTTAAACTTCAAATTTCATAAAAAACATACTTAATGAAAGTTAAGGTTTTTACCTTAAGATCTTCTTGAAACCTTCTCTAAAGTGATGTGCATTGATTTTAAGGACAATTAATGGCTAGAACTTGATAAATTTTTAAGAGAATTAGAGTTTTAAAGTGGGGGATTTAGAGAGAAATAGTGGAGAAAATAAGATCTTGAATTTCACCAAGGGTTATGGTATTTATAAGCCAAGTGTAGTAGCATTTTTGTAAATAAAATGGTTTGAATTCTTACCCCACCTAAGGCCCATGAATTTCTTAAGAAAAGTGTGGAATTTTCTATACTTTTGAAGAAGAGAAGATCAAAACTTTACTTTGACTTTTCAGTCTAAAATTATACTATGTAAAATTTTTTCTATACTATCAATATTCCTCCTATAACCTTCCATTAGCTTCTATATTCTTCCATGATTATCCATACTTTTTATTTAATTAAATTATTATACTACATTATTTTATGCAATGCAACTCCAATATTGTATTTCTGTTTTAAAATCTATTACATTAGATTCTTTGATAGTTTTACTTCAACCTTCTTTTTTTACTTAACATTTAACTTTTATCTTAACGTCTTTAAATATTCACTCATGAATATTTGTCACAAAATTTGGATTTAACAAAAATCCTTGTGACATTAGAATCACTATTTAAGCACTTAACAAATTTTTGAGTTCAAACTCATAAAATTTGTTTGCATGAAATACATCATAATTAATAAAGCTTACACATATTTCATATTGATTACAAAACTTTATATTTACATGAAATTCTTAAGGAAATTCATTGTTTAAATCTTGTCTTAGCTATAGACTTAAACTAATGAATTTTTCTTTGATATTTGCAGAATAAAATTAGAATTTGTGTTTGAATAGACAGTGGAAAAATTTTTTGATTTACTAACAAATCTAACAAAACCTTAATGTTTAGGATATTAAAAATACACAAGATAAATCTTGATTTATTTCTCTCTTCATTATGAACACAAGGAAAGAAGAATCATCTCAATTGGATATCAAACGAATAAGTTATGATATTATAAGAAAGAGAAAATCTAAAAAAAAAAAGGACAGAGAATTACTATAGCATTTGGATTCAAATTTTAAAAATTTAGTGTGTGTGTGTGTGTGTGTAGGGGATGGGGGGATCAAATTTTGCACTTAAAACTTAATTGAAATTTGAATATCAATGCCACCAAAATGTATCAAAGTCTAGTCCAAAATTCAAGTTGAATCCACCGAACAAACAAACCGTTAAAATTTTTATATGTTAAAATACTAACTTGTGATGTCAGGACCAACAAATTAATGCATAATTAATTCTTACCTCTCGTGAACTGAAAATTGCACGTCTGGTTGAAATTTTGAATATCTACTAAGGATCTTCAACATTATTCTCCTTCAACTTTGTTTGTGTGGGTACAACTTATCAAAATGTTTACTCTAGGTTTGTCCTTCTAACTACTAAAGTGCACAAGAACCACATATCACAAAAGGTGAGTGATTAGGGCGCTTTTTTTTAAGTTTGCACTTATTCTAAGGATAAATAAAGGGCTAAAGGTCTTTATTTATAGAAGTGATATGAGGAATCCCATTTGAATTGGAAAACCTAAATAGCTTATCTCTCAAGCTTATGTTGGAAAAATATTCGTATAAACGCAGCAAAATTTTAAAATTTTTATAAACAAGATACTAACTCATATTATTTTGAATAAAAAATTATTATATAATTTAATCTATACCTCCCAGAGACAAAAACCAAATACCCAAAGCAAAAACTTGTGAATCTCCATCAATGGATCTTCAAAAGTATTCTCCTTTAGCCAATCATCGTGTGTGTTGACATAATGCAATAAGTCTTCACCACTAGGTTTCTGTTTCCAACTACTAAAGTGTTAAAGAGAATTAAGTGCTAAAGGTGAACACAAATTCTCCCTCTAGAGTTGTACGTTGGCAGTCTAAAGAAATTATGGAGACCCCTAGTCTATATTAATTGCTTGAGAATTAATTGTTAAAGATGAAACTAAAACAAAGACCATCAAAATAACAAACAAGGGAATCCCAGCCATCCTTTCACCAAAAATCACAAAACTGAAGCTCCATAAACCCAAGAATCAAAGAAACTTAGAGGTTTTTGTAATCAAACAATGTTTTTGAACTAAGATTTGAGGTAATATTTTCAATTTCATAACTTAGATTTTGATTATGTTTTGAGCATAGTCCTCCATGTACCTTGGGCAGTTGGTGTTGTTGCATCTTCCTAACAGGTTAGAGGCTCAAAGGCTATAAAGGGAAAGAAAAAGAAAAAAAGATTATGTTTTGAGTATGAAAATATGAAGAAATGAGCATATGATGATTATATTGGGGCATTTGGTATGCAGTAATCAGTAGGAATCATTAGGGGTGTAATTCGGTTAAAAACCGTTGGTTTTGGTCGGTTCGGTTACCGAACCGAACTTGTCGATTTTTGAAGTTGGCAAACCGAAACTGCACTGCATACCAAGAGTATTCGGTCGGTTAACCGACCGTTCTTGGTTGGTTTTTTCGGTCGGTTCGGTTCGGTTTTCAACAGATGATAATCTAATAGGATACAAGAAGCGTATTATCAGTTTACCACATTTTATTTTATTTTTTTGGTTAAAGAATTGCTAAAATAGTACAATGTATTGTGTATTATTTAGGTTATTATTGAAATGATGCTAAAAAGAATACTATAAGGGCGATTGACATTTATAATTTGTCATGGCACTTATGTTGAAATCATTAAAAATATTAGAGAATGATATATATTTATTTGAGTTTTTTTAATTGTTTCAATTTTCATGAGACCAACAAACTTTACTTCAAAGTATAAAGGAGAAACACTTAATAACCCTTTGAGAAAAGCATAAGCATAATGAGACACATAGACAAATCTACATTTCGGTCGGTTTTGGTTTTTCGATTTTGTGTAAATATTCAGTTTTTTGGTTTTACACCTATAATTATGTGGAAATATTTTATTCTGTTCGGTTCGGTTCTAAACCGAACCAAAATTTTAAGACCAAAACTGAACCGTCCAATAATGGACGGTTCGGTTAACCGAACCGAACATTTTTCGGTTTGTATGAAACTGAATTTTTTGGTTTTTGTCGGGCGGTTTTTCGGTCGGTTTTGGTTTTTTGGTTTTTTTTTACAGCCCTAGGAATCATATTCCTGAAAAAATGATGGTAGGGAATATGATTCCTATGAATCAAGATTATCACGTTTGGTTATACATAGGAATCTTTTATTAGATTTCTAAGAATAATGCATTATTGTGTTTGGTTGTACATAGGAATCTTATTTAATTGACAAAATAATTTGTAGTATTAACATTAAATGTATCAATATAATATATTAATACTAATATTAAATAATAATAATATAAATATAAATAATAAAATAATATTATA
>CAMOHE010040857.1:0-29705 GCA_946598075.1 Artocarpus hirsutus | reverse complement strand
AAAAAAAAAGATTTAATAGAAAACACGAGCACAGCTTAGTTTAACAAAGGCATTCTTACCACCTCTATAAGAATTTCTCTATGCTTGTTGTTAAAGTTATTTTCGGAACCGCACCAATAATGGCATCTTTCTTCTCGCCACCCTTGAAAAAGATCACAGTTGGAATGCTTCGAATACCATACTGGGTAGCAATAGCGGGGCTATCATCTGTATTTACTTTGTAGAATTTGACCTTTCCAACATATTGCTTCGCCAAATCATCCACTATTGGGTGGATCATACGGCAGGGCCCACACCAGGGGGCCCAGAATTCAACAACGACGGGCAATTCACAATCAAGGACAAGGGACTTCCATGATGCGTCAGTAACAGCAGCCACTGAGATTTTCAAAGAGAACATAGCTATATCACTAAGATATGTTTCTAAGACCATCAAGGAATTAAAGGTTATAATAACTTACAACAAAACTATACACGACAGACAATGATAAAGGGAAATCAGACATTGAATTCCAATGTATTTACCTCATTTTCGATTGTTATCAACATGATCACAACACTGCCTCCTATAGTAAATGCAAACTTTAGGCATTACCTTCACAAGTAAATTAAAATTTTTCAATTTTAGTTGCTAAAAAACCGCAAGTCCATAACTTGCCTCAATATTTTTACACTGCAAGTCCGACACTAGAGTTTAGGAATCTATAATATATACAAGAAATCTTCAATTCCTGAACCTAGTTCACGGATAATCCCTTTGCTACTTGAAAACAAAAATAAACAGAGACAGATTTTATATCTTTTTATTTTTTGAATTTTCATTATTCTTTCATTTCATTTTCCCTGCAAACTTTCCAAGCAACCAAACATCAAAATTTGAAAAATATATGAATAAATAAACGAAGCAAAAATAGCAACAGAAAACAAAATTAAAAGGAGAAAATTTGAGGAAATCGTTGAAATACATAGCTTCCGATGCTGACCTTCAACGGCGGTTTCCCGAGCCTCACACACGATAGCTCCACCACGACGAGCAACTCTCGAAATCGGACCGGAACTCACCGATCCTACAGACCGAATCGGCGCGACCCTGAGGCCTCTGAACTGCGGCAATCCCCGGCGGCCGGCTAGCGAAAAAGCCGAAGAGGTCGCCATCGGAGAGAGGCCACGGGAAGGCAGAGCTGAGCAGCGAGGAAGAGCGAGAGTCTCAAGTACGGTCGCCATTGCCGCAGAGTCTCCGATCTCAGAAAAGCCGATATGAGAAATGAAACTTGACAGACAGAGAGAGAGAGAGAGAGAGAGATGAATGGTGGCAGGCTCGTTGATTTTGGATGATGAAGGGTTGTGGTACGGGTGAGTCCGGAAGGAGTTCCCGTTTTTCTCCGGTTAATTTTGTACGGTTTTTTCAGAAGCCAATGGATGGGAACCACGTCAGCAAGAAGGAAAAACTCTGCCCCCATTTTTCTAATCCTAATATGTAAGAAATAAATTGAATTCTCTCTATTGGGAGGGGAAACCCATTTGCAAGAAAAGAAAAAAAAAAAATTCTTACCAAGAAAAGGTTGGTAGACCGATAAGGAAGCCTTTTTTTTTTTTTTTAGTTCTTCTTCTTTCAAAATGCACCCTAGTTTCTTTTTTGAGGAAAAATGCATCGTAGTTTCGATGTTCCACAGATCCATTTTAGAAACCTTGCTCGACTAATGTGTTATGTATTATTGGATGCGTGGTGTTATGAGCAAAAATCGGAGATGTCGTTAGAATTTAGTCAAGTCGTAATTGTTAAATTAACAAACTCTTAGATTTTCAAAGCAATGAAGAGAATAGGGGCAAGATGATACTACTAATCCCTTGTCATCTTGAGGGAAAAAAAATCTTTAACACATTGTTGCTTGATGTCTAAAAGCCAAATATCCAACTTCTCTTATTAACCAAAAAAAAGTAACCAACTTCTCTTTTTTTTTTTGAACTCCATTTGACATTTAATTTCTTCTCCTCCATTCATGTGGTTGCCCCTTCTCCAGATTTTTTTTTTTTTTTAAATGTTAGCTTGTCTCATTCATTCTACTTGTGTGCAATTTGGATCCTAATTCATAAAATCAGCACATATCAAATATTTTATAAGTTGTTTGGAATATCAATTATAACTGACTTTTTAAATTTTAAACTTATAACATATGAAAGCTTTACATTACAATTACGTTTTGCTTTTACATGCAACTATTGAAAGCTTTACACTATACCCAGTTGAAACGGCCAAACAGAATGACATATTTTCTGCACTATATATTAAAAAAAAAAAAACTAAGGACCCTGTGTCGGGGTTGGAAGCCCTATGTTTCAAAATTGAATGTATAAATTGTTGATAGCTCCAATAAAAAGTTACAGCATACAATCAAAGAGTAACAATCCCCTTTTCCTCACCTTTTTTTTTTTTTTTTTTTGCTTAAACTTTTTCTTCACTTATTACAGAAATAATTCATCACAAAGTAACTGATATGCCTACAATGCTGAAATAGAAGATTCTACACAAATAGTCTCATGTGGTAATAGATACAGACTTTAGGACAACGGACAAGCATTCAGCTCAGCCTATCAGCGGTTATAAATAAGCGCCGTCTACAAAGAATAAGGGGGTGTTTGGAAGTGGTGGAAACCACTCAGTTCCCACCACAATCTCAGTTATGAACAATAAAAAACTCTCACATGCTACAGTAACAATAAAAAAAAATTGCTACAGTGTAAAACTCTCACATGCTACAGTAAAAGTGGTTCTCACCACTGGTTCCTACCATCCTTCCAAACACCCACTAAATTACAAGTAGAAGAGTATAGCAAAAAAAATTACAAGCAAAAAATGGGTAAAAAAAATATAGCGAACAAAAAAATATGCAGGAGAATGGCGCATTAAAATCAAACTTGTAGTCTTCTATTCCCCGTGAACGAGAAGGATCTTGCCACTGATGACCGCTTTGAAAATGAAACCACTTCAACTGGGACGTCCATAAATTTACACAAGTTGGAATCCTATTATTGTTATGGTCTTGTTCGCAATTTTCGAACTAAGACAAGTTCTTCTCACGCATGAGAGACTCTATCTTCTCAACATCTTCTGGAATGTCAACACCATGAGCCTCGTGGTCAACCTTAATAACCTGAAGGAAGAAACCAATCTCATTTTTCATTCTCTTACATCCGGTATTTGCATGTTATGGTTGAGAATACACATACAACCCATTTGAAATCGTCAACAAATGAAATTGCACCCCCATTTAAGTATTAATGATATTATGCTTTTGACATCACATGAATATCTGCTTCTGCGTGTGATTTGAATATTTTTTGAACTGGCGTACCATACTGTTTATGACTTCTATCTCAGTTCAACGTATAGTGCACCTAAACTTCCTTTTTTCAAGTTTCTTGAAAACGCCTCCAATGAAATGTCAATTAAGAGGACAAAAGCATAGCGAGAAACTGGATTTTGAGGAACTCAATCGGAAAAATATCTTTTATACCTTCATCTTGTAACCATTTTCAAGGACTTTAAGCTGCTCCAGATCCTCTTCGAGTTGCAGCGGAGTGGGTTGAAGCTCTGGATATATCTTGAGAAACTTCGAATCATAACTCTGAAAGACATGGAACAAAGAGAGATCTGATCACAGTTAAATATTCTCCTACCAGAAGCCTTGCTAATACAGATATCCAACTAACGGGAAAATTCTTTAGTACCTGAATTCCAAGATGAAGCAAATAGGGAAACCGTGGATTGACCTTCCCTGACCTGTTTAAGGGCGGATAATCTATCACGTTTTACCAATAACAGCATACAATAATCCACAGAGCAATCATTAAACTAATTATGACATTAAAAATGAATCCCAGAAAGCATGATCTCACTTGTTAAATGGAATCAGCCCCCTCGAAAAGTAGATTGCATAACCACGGTTGTCCACCACGCATTTCACTCGATTTGGATCAAATGCATCTTCCGGTTTCAATGACGTAACGGCAGTGCTGAACACTGCATCTGGCGTTTCCTGGTTAAAATAAATGAAGAAATTTACATGAAAACCAAACATGAACACAGAGAAATTAACCAAAAACAGAAGCCACATATAATTGACAAAAGAGAACCTCAATGAGTCAACTCAATATGATTTTAAAGCTAAACAATACGCAATAGCATGCTTTACCTTGTTCAAGATTCTAATCTTGGTAGTACTGACACTAATACTGCAAAACTTAATTATGCAACTGAAATCTTTGTTGATGACACACCACTCACACATCAAGAAACATAACCACAGCCAAAAAAACAAAACAAAACAAAATACAAAAGAAAAGAAGCCATTTCACCTGCAAAGCTTTAACAATGCCATCAATTATCTCAGGTTCAAGAAGAGGCTCATCACCCTGTATGTTGACCACTATATCATACTTCTTTTCAAGCTTCTGAAGCGCTTCGTTGCAACGTTCAGTACCTACAAGTGTATGGAACTAAATGTATAAACCATGAAGCACACCCACTTGAATATGAAAAGCTCCCCATTAAAGAATAAAAACAAGATACCTACCGTTTCGGCAAGATACTGAGGTCATTATTACATCAGCTCCAAAGCCACGACAGCATTCTGCAATCTTTTCGTCGTCCGTAGCCACAACTACACACAAAAAAAAAAAAAAAAAAAAAAAGAACCTTCAGAATAAGGTGATACTCAGACACAAAGACCATCAACCTTAAAGGCCAGGTTTCCATATTGGCATTTAGACACAATCCAACACAACTGAATAATTCTGATCGGAAACTGTATTTGAACTTGATCCCAAGATTTTGTACAATATATTTAAAATAGTTTCTTCAAAAAAAAATTGAAGTGAAGTGATATGACCTACCGACATGATCCAACGTAGTTGCGAGCTTCGCCCTTTCCCATGTTCTCTGCAGGAACGAGCTTAAAAGGTTATCAAAACTTTTCAAAACGTCTAAGAACAATACGCCATGATCTAACCTCTAAGACCAAGAAATTAATAACTGTACACGTATTTAGAAATGACACGACAAAAATGCCCACAAATTACAACGTTTGAACCTGAGAGGTGAAAACTCTGCTTATTAGATATAGATCCATGCTACTAAACGCATATTTCTTAATGGAAACTTAATTAAGCACAAAAATTCGTTAAATCCACATGAAAAGTCCCACACTTTAATTCCAATTTGATACCAAAAACGTAAACAGAGGGAAAAAAAAATCCCAATACCTCTAAAAAATTTAAGAAACAATTACATAGTAAAAATGAGAACTAATAGAAGTTAGATTAGTGAAATAAAAAAGAATTGGCACCTGGCTCATAGGCTTAGATTAGTGAAATAAAAAAGAATTGGCACCTGGATCATAGGCTTCCCAAGGATCTGAACCAGGGGCTTGCCCTCAAAACGTGAGGAAGCAAATCTGGCGGGAATAATCCCAACCACTCGGCTTCGGAAGTTTGAAGATCGGCGGAGATAGAAGTGGGCTCCGATTGCCACTGCGACGGCGGCTCCAGCGACGATGCCGTGGACGAGCCATGCCTTGGAACCACTCCCAGATCCGGACGACTGGCACATTGACATAGTTTAATGGGAAATGTCGGTACCAGGCTCAGTCAGGGGAGAAAGTTTGCTTCAATTGAGTGTCCGGGAAGAAAGAGTTAGCAACCCGAAATAAAAAATAATAATAATAATAATTAGAATGTCGAGGTACGATCGGAATCCCAATAAACAATAAATAAAGAGGTTGCAAAGAGGTAAGGATGGATAGCGCAGAATGAAGGGGAGTGTGAAGAAGAGGAAGGATTGTAACTTTCTTTAAAATCGTATGGTATGAAAGGAAAGAAGGCTGATGGTATCTTTCTCTATTGTTTGGTATTGGAAAATAAAATTACTTTATGGTTCCTTTTATTAAATATTAATTTATTTTAATTATCTTTTAACACTATATCAACTTCCTATTTATATTATAAAATAAGATTATATGTTTGCGGTTGTGTGCCTAATTACATTCTCCTAATATGCATTGATTTTTTTTTTTTCAATTTTATTTTACAAAATAACAATATTTCTTTAACTACATGAAGTGGATGATACATTGTCCTGGAGATGTCAAAACAGGTCGGGCCCAATTTAAGGAAGAATACAAAGAAAGAGTGAGCAAAATAGTGATAAATAATTATTGAGAAATTGACATGGAATGCCCCCTCATGAACCATGCTTATCAACATTGATTGCTATCCTCTTTTGAATTTTTCAAAATTGCCTATTTTATGTTTATTTTATTTTTAATTTGATTTATTAAATGACTTTTTTATCCCTAGTTCAAAAACTAAATCAAATTCAAACCTAATCTTTTATTATCTCTCTTAATCTCTTTCTCGATCTTTCTTTATCTCTCTCCTCCTCTCTCCATCCTCACTATCTTTGATACGTATAGTTGATTCATCGTCGTCTTCTTCGATTCTTTGTTTGGATTTTTTCTAGAGAAAATTGAGGTGGTGAACCACAGAGAAGTACAAGGAGTGCGTTTCCGAAGTTATCGGACTTCAGAGTCATGAGGTTGAGCAGATTTTAGCGTGTCTTCACTTATGTTGCTCCAATTTTCTATGAGAGTAAAATTGCGAAGCCAGAGACAATTTTTTTTTTTATTTTCTTCTTTTCATTACACATTTTATCTGTAAATTTTTCTATAAAAATTGAAACATAAAGCAACAATTATATTTAAACCTTTTAGTAAAGTATTTTCTTGCCAAACCAACGATCTTAAACTTATACTTTTGTAATAAATTGTCGAATAACGTATGTTGATGGGTAAAACTCGTCTAACAATAATTTTTTTAAATTTCTTACTAAAATAATCACTCACAAATAGAATAAATAAACAACAAAGATAAATAATAAGAATACACAAAGATTTATAGTAGTTCATCTCAATTGAAGGCTACGTCCATATCAGGTATTCTTGAATATGATATATTTCACTATGAAAAAGTTGTGTACAATAAGCTATGGTGTTTGCTAAGAATTGAACTTAGAATACTCCTTGCAGCTAGCCTCTATTTATAGCTTTTAGGATTAGCCATGATCTTATCGTTTTGTTACAATTCAAATTCAGATACAAGATAATCTCCTATCTAATTAGTTGGTTTGCACCATTATGATCTTTTGAAGAGCTTATCTTCTCTCAGTATCTAGTATTTGTAGATTCTAATAAGATTGAGTGCTTCTCGCCACCTTAAAGATCTTCAGTTTGAATACTTGATACGGGTTGACTTTTTTACTGTGACGACCCATCTTTTCGGGCAATCACTTAACTTTCTTAAACATAGTTCTTAAACATTAATTTTACTTACTTAGTAAGAAAAATGCTAAATTAATTTTTTTTTTCTAAACATTCTTTAAAACGTACTTAAAAACTGTTGCGACCTTTGTCGCCATTCAAGTTGAGACCTCGCTCAACATCTGCTTTTAAAACGATTTCAAATCGTTCCTTAAAACTTAATAAGAAACATTTTCTAAAACATATCTTAAAACTTAACTTTATAACTATATAAAATAGTTCGTAAACTGTAACTTAAATCTTTGAAAACATTTCTTAATATTTTGACTTTATCAAAACTTTGATTTTTTGAACTTTGAAAACATTGTATCAAATAGTGAGAAAACTTTTTTTTTGTACAGCAAAAACTTACTGTGGTAGTATCCATACCCAAATCTTCGCATCTGCCCTCCACAGCACACAGCTCTTCTAACGAGTCCTACTGGTTACCAATAAACTACTTACAGCATGAAGAAACTTTTAATGAGCTTTCGCTCTGTAAGTTCAAACATATTCTCACAAATCATTTAGAACATGCTTTACAAACTTTTCTCATAAAAACCTTTCGCTTGAAACATTTTTCATAAACGTATTTCATAAACATTTTTCATAAAATATTTCTAAAACTTTTTTCACAAATTTTGCATGAAATATTTCTGTAACATTTTTCATAACACATCATTTATAAACTTTTTCTTGTAAACATGAAAATGTTTTCATCCACACTTAACATAAACATTCCTCAAAATGTTTTTCATAGCATTTAAATATTTCATAACAAGGAAAACAAGCAAAACTAAAATGCATGTTTCCATTTATGCTTAATTATGTACTTTCAATTATGAATGTCTTATGAACGTTCTTTTCTTACTTTAACCTTCTACCTTTGTTCCTTGACTATCCTTATCTTACTTTAACTTTCCATCCTTTGTTCCTTAACTTTCTGTATCTTACTTTAACTTTATATCCTTATTCCTTAACTTTCTTTATCTTGCTTTAGTGTTCGTACCAGCATCATTAATCATGAAATCATAAACATGATGCTTCCCTTGCAGACGACTTGAGACCATCGAACACGAGGTCATGTATCTCATACCTTGGAGGTCAAACTTTAACTTTACTTTCATTACATCATAACAAAGAGGTTGGTACGACACTTTCTTTTTATTTTTATGTTACCTTCTTATTAAATTTAGTGAGCATATCCAATGCAATCACATCATATGCAACACACTGGCAAATCATAGCTTTTACTATAAAATCTATTGTATAACGAATGCAACTTATTGCATAGCAAATGCAACATAAAACGCAAGCATATTTTACAAATCATAATTTGTACTTTAACACTTATTGCATAACAAACGCAACTTATGGCATAACAAATGCATCATATAATACAAACACATTTTGCAAATCATAATTTGTATACTTTTAAACATTGTACATTTCACATGCAACCATACTTCAATTACATTGAAATCATAACTTGAACTTTTAAAAACATTACGCATATCAAGATGCAAATAGACTCTAAACACAACAGTTGCAAATTCATTGCAAACCTTGCTTTGAATCTTTAAAACTTTTACATAATAAATGCAAACATACTTTAAAAACAACTTGCATAACAATTGCAAACACACTTGCAAACATATATATAAGCATTTGAAAACTATTTACTTCACACTATAGGTGAGGTCTAAACTTACCCAGACTTAGCTCTAACATTCTCTATTTTGTTCATGTCTCATTCCTTTTGTTAGTCGGCCTCTGTGCCATGCTCAAATGACAGCCGGCTCATTAATTAACTTTTTTTTCATTAATCTACTTGATTGATAATAAAACGTAAATATTAAACGTTTATTTCCTCTTAACTTAACTTGGTACCCTATAGGTTTACCCTTCCCTTTACTTAACCTTATAACCCACCAGAGTTACTTTTCTTTTACTTGAGCATCCCTTATTAAATGTCCCATCACACATGACGGTTACGTTACTTAACGTATTACGAAATATTTTTCGTCTAAGAACGTTATGCTAAATTGGAGTGTTTAACTTTGTTTTAGCTGTTTTCTTAAAAATGACAATTTTTTCCTTAACAGGTTTTTCGTCCATTTCGTGACTTTATAAAACCCATTGCTTAACTTTAACGTTCCATTACTTACACATATAGAAAAATTCTGGCTCAAGGGTGTTTCCCAACATAGGGCGTTTCAAGTTCGTTTTGGCTATTTTTCATAAAATGACCATTTTGCCCATAACTCTCATTTTCTTTCATTCTTCCTTGCCTAACTTTAATCCTTTAAAACTTAGCATCTATAATCACTTAATGCCTACAGCAGTTAGGAAATCAACATTCCCTAGTGAAAACCTAGTTTTCACACCATTTTACAGTTTTGGCCCCAATACAAATTTGTATTTTTGCCCCTGGAACCAAAAATAATCTTTTTAAACCATTAGTCCCTATTTTTCATGAGGAACATTTTTGCTCAAAGTACCATATTCAAAATCCTTTGGAAAAATGACATTTTTTCCCTTTAAAAATTTTTCTCAATTTTAACCAATTCTTGTAAAATTAAAATCTTACAAACGGTTGAGATTTTCAACGAACTGTTTTACATACCTAACAGTTTCGTCGAGATCTACAACTTTTGTATTTTAACTTTCTCAAAATTTCCACTGTATAGGGGTGTTTTTGGGCATTTTTTAATTCTGTCGAGAAAGAACTTTTTCTTTCAATTTAATCCTTGGGGCATTTTTGTAAAAATTCATTTTTAATCAGCATCTCTGCCCTTGCAAGGGCAATTCTCACTATTGTTTCAATCATTTTCATGCTAAATCATCATTTTTACAAACTTAGCACTAAAATCACAAAAATAACACTTTTCACAAAAATAACATTTTGCACAATAAAACCTAAATTTTCAGAATATCACTGTGCCATAATTTGTGTATCTATGGGGTTTAAGTAAAACTTTGCTTGAAAGTCCACATACCTTTGAAAGAATAAAAATCAAACTAAAAATCACATAATTTCAAAACTTTGAAATTCAAAACTTATCCCAAATAACACTTTTGGTTTCTAGCCCTACAAGAGCTCCTTTAAAGCCTTTTTCCTAAGCATTTCTCACACAAAAATGCTTTGAATTAATTTTCCTTCCTTAACCCAAGAAAAACCATGAAAAATCTTGAAAAAAGTTAAGGTTTTTATCTTAAAACTTGTTAAAATCCTTGAACTTTACCTCTTGAACTTAAATGGGGCTATTTTTGCAAAGATTTGGGTTGAGAAAATTCTTGGAGAGGTCCAACCATGGCTGCTGTGGGTGAAAGGAAGAAGAAGAAGAAGTGAAAAAAATGGCTAATCTCACCTTAAATGCTTCCTTATCCAAGTGGGTGACTCATAGGTAATCAAGTGGGTTACCCAGGTGTCACCATGGGATTGGGCCACCTTTCATGGCATGGTGGCCCAATAGAAATCTAATGGGTGTCCACTTTGTGGAGCCTAAAAATTTACACCGTGTAATTTTTCACCACACGGTATTTTTCTTGCATTGCCATAGTCAAATTAGTGCAAACTCATATCCTTAGACTGTGTAAACTATTTTGCTTACCTTTGGTTTACCTTTGGAGGCCAAACATAACATTTCTTATTCCTCTATATTCTCTAAGCAGTATTATTCCTATACTGTTTTAACTTAAACAGCCTAATTTCTACACTACATGAGATTAAACAGTCCAATTCTTACACTGTATTACTTTTACAGTGTAATTTTTATACTACGTAACTGTATCAGTGTACTTCCTTACACCGCGTTATTCTAATAGTGTATAATTTTTTCATGTTATTATACAATATTTTTTCTTAAACTGTATTTTTTATCTTAATATAATCCTCAACTTAATGCATTTTTAATATAGTAAAAATGCTCGGGTGTTATATTTACCCTTTAGGTATTATCGAATCTACGTGTTTTCTAGGATATCACCGAGGCTATATGGAACAAGATCTATTAGGCCTACTAATGAACTTGGCCTTTCTCGATGACCTAACAACATTTGCCCCTAGCTTAGAATACTTCTTTGATCAATAGTCAAAGTGCTTAAGGCCGTCGTCCCTCAAACCTAATCAAAGTCTTGCAAGGGAAACTATATTTACTCTGATAGTTAACGATGATCATGGAGCTAAAAAGCACCTCAATTATTAGACTATCAAATCATAAATGTCAAACGTCATATTGTGTGTCAAAGAAATGCATCATAGCCATTGATTTGAAGTTGTGATTTTCGGCCTAAATCTTAGCCATTGGAGGGAATCTTCATCTTAACCGTCGGATCAGGCTTTCTGTAAATTATATGGCTGATATCTAAGGAGGCTTTTACTTATAAATGGCTCAAGAAAACCCTTCGATTTCTCATTTTTGAACTTTTTAAGCCAAAACTCTATTAAAATTTCTCCAAAGCATCTTAGGGCCTGTTTGTTTTGTGTATACCTTGGACTCAATGAACTCAAATGTGGATTCAAGTATCAAGAATCCTTTGGATACGTATTTGTTTCTTAGAGAATCCAAATCCTTTAAGTATCAAGAATCCAAGATTTCTGAGCTCTAATCCCCATAAACTATTGATACTCGGATATCTTTGCTATAATAAAAGCTGAAATTCTTTCTTCTATATTTGAGGAAAAAAATTGTAACTTATCCACTTGACATCCAAATGAGATAATTCTTTTTTCCTTGTGTTCCTAATAAAGAGAGGAATAAATTAATATCCATATTGCATATTTTTTAAGATCATTAACATTAAGATATTACTAGATTTATTAATAAATCAAAAACTATTTTTACTACCTCTCCAAATACAAATTTCAATTCTATTCCATGCTTAGATTATAACTTAAATGCACATCCAAACGTCAATTCGGATAATAATTTAAATTATTAACTCAAATTCTAATACAAATAACATAATTCAAATCAAATCATTAATCCAAATCCATTTACCAAACAGACCCTTAGACTCACTTTTGCTATGATTTCTTCCACTTTAAATCATTTAATCACTTTGGAAGACTAGTTTAGTGATTGGGTGTGTCTAGCGGCTTTTCTTGAGGATTCCTCCCATTTTCAACTTCAAAACTCATAAGTTTCTATCTTTCGAACCTTGTTTTCTTTATTTTAACTTGATTTATGCTCTTTTCTAGGTTTAGAGAATCTAGATTGTTCTTGCCGATGATCGTTGATGAAATCTTCTATGATCTCGATGGTCGGTGATGAACTCTTCCATAATCTCAACAACAGTGAACTCCTTTATAATCTCGATGGCATTGAACTCGTCTAGAAGCTTGATGGTGGTGAGCTCTTCCATAATGTCGATGGTAGTGAAGCTTCCATGATATCATCAATAGTGAACTCGTCTACGAGCTTGATGGTGATGATTTCTTCCATGATATTGATGGTACTAAGATCATCCAAAATATCATCGAGCTCTTCGAGGAACCCTATCTAGTTGGTGATCGGTGATGATATCTTCCATGATTTTGGTGGTTGGTGATAAACTCTATCACAATCTCGATGATGGTGAGCTCTTCCACGATCTTGATGGCAGTGAACTCTTCCACAATCTTGTAGGTGGTGAGCTCTTCCATTATGTCAATAGTGGTGAGCATTTCCACGATCTCATCTGTGGTGAGCTCTTCGAGGAACCTTATCTAGCTGATAATCGATGATGAAATCTTTCACGATGTTGGTGGTTGATGATAAACTATTCCACAATCTCAACGACAGTGAGCTCTTCCATGATTTTGATGGCGATGAACTCATCCATGATCTTGTTGGTTGTGAGCTTGTCCACAAGCTTGATTGTGGTGAGCTCCTCCACGATGTTGATGGTAGTGAGCTCTTGCATGAGCTTGTTATAGTGAGCTCCTCCGTCATTAGTTGTGCAGTCTTTCACGCCTACAAGAAAGGGGAATGGCAGTAAGGTATCATGGTTTATTTTTGTTATTCACTATGGTTTTAGGTCAATCATAGAGCCCTTCAAAATTTTGGAAAATTGATATGTGGAAGTTTAGGCCTTCCTTTTGTGCCAATTATTGATAGATAAAACTCCTCTAACAAGAATTTCTCTAAATTCCTCATCGAGATAATCGCTCTTGAAAGGAATAAATAAACCATAAGAAAATGTGACAAGAACACACTAAAATTTATAGCGGTTTATCTCAATTGAAGGCTATATCTACTTTGGGTTTTTTCGGGTATAGGATATTTCACTATGAGAAAACTATATGCAATGCTAAAGCTATGGTGTTTGCTAAGAATAGGACTTAGACTATTCCTTGGAGCTGGCCTCTATTTATAGCTTCTAAGATCGGCCCTGAGCTGATCCTCTTGTTACAATTTAAATTCAATTATAAGGTAATATCCTATCTAATTGGCTGGTTTGCACCATTGTGATATTTTGAAGAGCTTATCTTCTCTCAATATTTGAGATTCTATAGATTTTAATAAGATTGAGTGCTTATTGTCATCTTGAAGATCATCAATTTGAATATTTGACATAGATTGACTATTTTACTGACTATTTTACCTTTCTCATAGACGCATTTTTTTGAGATATTACCAAGGCTAAGGGGCCAAGACCCGTCTTGAGCCTTTTTGGGCCTAGTAACAGGTTTGGACCTTTCTCGGTGACACAGCAACAACATGTATATCAGTTGTGAAGTTCAACGTGCGACAAGCTTTTTTTTTTTGTTTTTTTCAATTTGTTGAGTTTTTTCTTGTTTTTTCAAAATTACAGGAAATTTGAAGCTTGGGCGTAGAGCCTTGTGAAGGACAAAGCTTGATAGTTACAGTCTTTGGTATATGATTTTTACTTTTGTTCCAATTTTTTTCTTGAAGGAGCTTTTATTTCAATTGCTTGTACATTTGTTTCTCGATTTGTTTTCTTCTGTTTTGAGTTGTTTTCATCATTTGTTAATTAATTTTGATTGTATGTCTCATTTTATAGACATTTTTTAAACTGGTGTCAAGGCGCTTCGATTTTACAACATAAATAAAGAAAGACGCCTGAGTTAATTTTCCTTACATCAATAGAGATAAAACATTCAAATGTAATTCCAAATTTTACATTTGAATTATGTTATGCATTGATACCTCTAATCCACCATAGCTAGTTGCAAATTTTACATTTTTTTATTGTACTTCCAGTTAATCAGATTTTTTTAATATAATATAATACTTTGTAATTCTGTGAAAAAATTCAACGGAATTAAGAGGACTATACGAACAGTTTATTTACAGAAGAAGGTTTGTTATAGGCATATAAATTGTTACTTCTTCAGAATGGCCTCAGCTTTGAGAGAACAGTAATTTTAAGAAATGCACAGAATTACCATTGCTCTCTTAATTTTTTTTTCTTTTAGTTTACATTCCTTTTCTAATCATAGTCGAGGAACTGCATGATTAAAGCATAATACAGTTATTGCTAGTAGCTACTTGCGGCTTGGCTCTCTCTTGGCCATAAGTAGATTTCTTAGGAAGGCATATATGTCGTTTCAACATTCTAGTACTATAAAATTCTATCTGTATTACATATGACGTAATGAGTCATAAATAATTATAATCTTCTAGCTGGGAATGTTGCATGAGAAAACATTACGACTTCGTCATTGAGATTCCCATATGCTTGTTTTTCTCTTTTTTTTGGGAGGTTATGTTTCTGGTTGTTAACAAAGATTATATGAGCATGATATCATATTCAAGTTATTGGATGTAGTGATTGTTTTCTAACGTTCCATCCTGAAATCCGTTAGGATCTCTCCTAAAATCGACCAGGTTATAATTTGACATCCCATGTCAATGACCAGAGACAATTAGTAGTTCTTTGTTTAAAAGAAAATATGATGAAATCTAGTATGTTCCTGCTCCTGCTCCTGATCTTACCAAGTTACTCTTTGACATCTCATACTGGCAACCGAAGGTGATTGGTATTTTTTTGTCTCAAAGAAAACATGATGAAACCTAGGAAGTTCCTACTTCGAAACCTACCAGGTTATGCTTTGGCATTCTAAACTTGTACTTGGAGGCGGTTGGTGCTCTATGACCCCACACCAGTGAGGGAAGGTATTGGTAGTTCTTTGTTTCAAAGAAAATATAATAAAACATGGTAGGTTCCTGCTCCAGACCTATTAGGTTACGCTTTGGCTTCCCACTCCAATGAGTGCAGGCGGTTGATAGTTCTTTGTTTCAAAAAAAAATGATGGAACTTAGTAGATTTTTGCTCTGAAAACTATCAAGTTACAGTTAGTATTTCTTTGTTTCAAAGAAAATATGACGAAACCTAATAGTTTTTCAAATTACGCTCTAACATCCCGTCAGTGACCGAGTGATTTACCATATAAGGAAGTTAGAAGGAAGTATAATTTAGATTTTTTGATAAATCATCTTTTCTAATTAAAAGAGAAAAGATCACTTAAACCTTTTAAGAGATCACATTTTATAATTAAAGGGTTAATTTTGAAAAGATTTTTTTAAGGGGCATTCTTGTGCTTTTCTCATAATTATTGGTCAAATCTACAAATGCATTGTTATTTATTTATTTTTTTTTTTAAGGAATCATTTATGTTTTTGTTCTTGATGTTTTAGTAAGGTGCGAACTTTCATCTCATATTTTGAAAAGGACTTATGGTTTAATTAAACACATGAAAATCTTATTTTGCTAAAAAAGAAACAGGTCAAGAGAAGAAGATAAAGATAACACAATCAATCTTGCTAGAGAATTGCTACAAAGTAAATTTGAAAACAAAAATGCCGCATCTCTCTAGAAGGAAACGATCAAACGACCGTAAAAATGGGAATCGGGAAATTTTTTTTTTTTTTTTTTTTTTTTTTGTGACAGAACTTCAATTGCAGGTTGTTGTTGAGGTAGTTGGAGTTAATTGGAAAATACCTCTTCTGAGGACCCAAATAGAGAGACACTTTTTTTTTTCTTATTAAAATACCGTAAACTAATCCTAATTTTCCCTTCTTCAACTGCTCTACTCTCTCTCCTTATTCTCTTCCATTGCCAACAATCTTCTCCACTGCATTGACCTCTGCAATGTCTCCACCTTGAACTCGCAGGATCACTCTGCCGCTAGATCCAATAATGTTCACCATCATGATCTCACGATATTTGCCCCTAGCCTCACCAACGAGTAGGCCTGTGTAGTTTCTGCCTCTCTATGTATTGGTGGCTTTTGTTCTGTGGTGGATCACGGCAGTTATAGGAGATCGGTTGGTTTGTGGTTCCCCATCTTGCTAATGGGTGGCATTTTAGAGGCGTACTTTTAAAAAAGGATTTTGGGGGAAAAATTTTTGAGGAATGACCTTTTTTTTTTTTTTTTTGAAAATCAAAAAATTAACTTTTTAAATACAAAAACAGTTTCAGTTTTTTTTTTGTCATTATATTTAGATTCCTCTCTTCGATACAGTCCTTTTCTTTTTTTCTGTGAAAAAAATTAGAGCAGTTTTGGTCCTTAAAAAAAGCTCCTTTTTTAATTTAAAAAAAAAAGAGACCATTTCTTTAATTTAATTTTTTTTTGGTCTTTTTTTTCGAATTAACCCCATTTGTAGACGATGTTAAACGAAATTTAGAATGTAGGGTTAGGGTTTGGATTTAATGTTGAATTTATGCATTAATTTATGATTTGATTTTTTTTTTTTATTTTTGCTCTTTAATTTCAAAAGTAAAAGTACTTTATACCATATGAAAGAGGATGTATCAAAAAAATAATGAGATATAGTAAAAATTAATAATTCCTTCTCAAAACTGGCGTGGTTGGCGCGACCATAAAGGAGTCACGAACTTGTGGATAACAATCGACCACGAATACTGAGTAGCCACAATCCAGGTGAGCCATGAAGGCAGTACAAAACCAAAGGGGTCGGGGGGTAGAAGAAGAGAGCAGATTGCCTTTTTTCATAAAAAATCTACCTCTTTTAGTGACATAAAAAAAAAAAGTTAGGCTACATGTGGAACCTATTTTTTCACTAGACCCAACGCCGTTATTGAAGTCTAGTTATTTCATAGTATAATGTAAAAAATAGGCTTATCTTTCTATAATAATAGTATATTTGAATATAAATAATCTGTAAGTTCTATATCTCTAATTCAGCCTTCAAACAAACACATAGGATGTTTAGAAAAAGAGTTCAAATCACAATAAATTGAGCCAAAGACTGCAACATATAAAAGCTTCATACCATTTGTAGTTAGAGCTTTAGAATTCAAACACTTTTTCATACACTCTAACAAATTACAAGTTAAAACCTATAACCAAAATTCTATTAAAGTTGGTGTTTTTATTTATTTGTTTAAGGAATTGGTGTGCTTATTTCTGGTAAAAGATGTTTAAGCTTATAAAAATGTATTCATGTATTTTTTATTTGCAATATTGTAACTTTAAATTTCAATATCATATAAAATCTAACACATTCTCTTACTCAACTTTTAGTTTTAACCACTTAAATTTATGACTTCTCTTTAAAGATTATGATCAACTTGTTCACTCTATATTCGAGGGCTGTTCAAAATAATAATAAAAAATTGAAACTGACGGTTGAACCGACAGGAAAACCAAAAAAAAAAAAAAATATTCCAAGCCGCAAACTTATAACCCACTTAAATTTGATGGTTAATAATCAGAAGAGTTTTTTTGCCTCAGACTTCGATCTTGGGCGCGCACACACATATATATAAATATTAATATATTGATAAATTAATGTTATGATTTATATAATGTTGATCTTCTAGAGTGAATTTCAATGGTCTTTTTCTTTAATCGGCATAACTTTTTTGTCAACTCTGAACGGTCTTAATTATTTTACGTATCAATTTTAGCATTTCAGATGTCTTTTTGACAAAATCTATCTTTTCGCTATTTTTGCTTTCCATTATTTTTTTTTTTTCTTCAACTTCATGCTAACATATAAATGATCTATGCTTCTACCCATATAGAGTATCATAAGATGTCATTCTAATTGTCCCCTGATAGTCAATGTTATAAGCAAATTCTTGCGAAGTCCAGATGATCTTTGAGTGCAGCATCAACATTTACCTTGACAAATCCTGCTTCCGGCTAACGATCGGGTATCGTGGGACATCAATCTTCAATTAATTTTGGTAATTACCCAATAAAGAACCCGCACGGTCCGGTGTACTAGTCGCATCTCCCATATAACCCTCAACTATGATCTAACTTGGATTCAAAATTACCGCACATTATTTATTTTAACAATTAAAATAAATATTTCTAGCATTTGATAGCTATTGTGTGAAATAAAATTTATTTAAAACATATATGCTAGCCCTTAAAAAACACATATGTTAGTGTTACATGAAAATACACGTCTAAATGTACAAGATATTATTACTTAGGTGCCATTCGGTACTGAAAAACTACACAGGGCAATTTTTTTTTTTAAATTAGCCTCAAGAGACTGGAAAGTGTCCAAACAAATTTCATTAATTTATACTGAGCTAACAATGGAACCATATAAACATATATATAAGTTAAGCTCCAAAAATTTTTATAAATTAGATTTTGCCGAAAATTATACAACGTAATCATTACCTTTGATTTTTCATTACAAAATCAAAGTTACATTCTTAAATTATAGAAAAATAATTAAATTAACATAATTAATATCTTTGATTTTTCATTAGAAAATCAAAGTTACACTTAAATTATAGAAATAAATTACAAAAAAGTTTTCAATGACAATCTTGAGCTTGTCCATAGTCGTATTTGTCATGTAATTTAAAATGTAATATTCATAAGTAAAGCTAGGCTATAATCCAATCTAACATCTATATTTAGATCTTTGTCCATAAGTCCTGATAACTCTCCAATGACAAATCATTTATAATTATATCATGATAACCTTGTTAACAGTCCCCAGTTGCAAGAGTTGAGTATTCTGGTGAAGTAAAAAATAGAATACATGAAGGCATCAAAGAAATACCAATTAACAACTTTATCCCACCACCAAGGGAAAAAAAATATTCTGAAAAAGAAAATGAAGCCTATAGGCTATATCTATGAAAAATAAAACAATAAAAAGTAAATAAAACAGATCTATATGTTAAATTTAGAACTTGGTATGTCAAAACTGGGAATAATTGCCCTCATAAATACGGTATGATATCAGAAGTGCTCGACGTTCATATCCAGTTCAATAAGTTAAAAAGGGGTCAGGCACATGTGTAGAGTGTGAAAGTGACGCAAAAGCCTGACTGCCTCTAGGCAGCCACGATGACCCTGGTCCGGTGGAAATGCTTGTGAAGCAGCCAAAATGCAGTAGCAAATAAAAGATTCTAGGGACTCCATGGAGACACATTAGGACCAAAGCCATTGGAATCACCTTTATTATGTCGCCAACGCTTTTTCTTTACTGCCTTCTCTTTTCTAGAGCCATTTCCATGATGCCATGAGCTGCCCACATCCCCATCGTCTTTTGCCTTTTTCTTCCCAGGCTTCTCTTTTGTAGAAGATTTCCTCTTCGTTCCAGAGGAATGTTCAATAACATCTCCAGCAATATCACCTCCCCGTGGCAGGGGCTCTTCATCATCTAACTGCCAGTTGCACAACATCTCCTGCTGACCATGCTGGGTAAGCAACGGCTCCCCAGCTCCAGGAAGCAAGCTATTAAAAGTCACTTGCCCATTAGACCCTCCCTTGCGTTCCAGCAACACTGCGTCAGGTCTAATTATGGTACCTAAAATGCTCCTGTTTGAGCCTAGGCCCATGATGATCTTAGGATTTGTCAAGGTTGTGAATGCCATAGAAAAAGCAGACCTAATCTGGAACAGATACAAGAAATGAGATACACCTAAAATAAGACATCCTTTCACTTCCTAATAAGGTGGGAAAAGATGGAAGAATATATACTGTACAATTAGCCCGAATTTTTGTGGAAAAATATTAGTCTGAATATCTAGAGGGGATTAATCAACGTAGCCCTAACAAACACTTGGTATTTTGATTGAAGTAGCCAACAATCTTAGCAAAGAAAAACATGAAGTGAAGGAAAGACCTAAAGCATGATTACACAGGAAGAAGGAATATTGATATTGATGACTCCACACTTTCAATCCATTACCACACAACCGATAAGGAACTAACACCCATGTGAAGAGACAGATAGAGCAGATGTAGCAAATTTTATAATTATACAATGCGTATATAATAGAGCGCACACACATGCATCTGTATGGAAAGTGTTATTTACAGCACCAGACCTATTTCAACGTACAAATTCAGTTCCTGCCCTTTTCCACCAGTCATAAAAGGAGAAAATAAGCAAAGATATAACAAACCTGAAAATAGTTAAAGGAATTCTTCCCTATGTCATTCTCCGGCGCCTAGGTCATCACCAAAAATCAACATAAGTCAACGGATAAAAAAAAAAAAAACAACAACAACAACAACATTCTAGAAGGCAGAGTTATCTCCGTATTTTTCAAAACCATACAATTAAAAAAATATATATTTGACAAACCTGTGGATCCTGAATGGAGATAAGAAAAGGACGTCCTTTAGTTGTGAAACTAAACGAGAAGAGAGCCAAGTAACTTTAGTCATATATAAGTTTAAAAAAAATAAAAAAAAAAAGAAGCAAGGGACGAATATCATATGAAAGTATTTGTTGGTTAATTATGCTGACAACTAAAGTGCATAAAAAAATAAAAAATAAACAAATAAAAATTCACATACCCTTTGCTAGCCTTCGAGAAGAAGATGCCTCCCTCATTGCAAGACACACCAACATCTGGGGTGTTCAATTTGCGTCCATAAAAATCAAAGAAGTTTACCTATTCTCGGAAAGCAAAATATAAACAGAGAGATAGAAGACCATGAGCCCATGAACATTTCTAAAAGTTCTAGGAAAGTTTGAATCAGTTGCCTGGTAGTTATTATATATGGACCTCGTAATTACAACATGCAACAATATAAGCACACTTTTGATTTTTCAATAGCTCATGCCAGGTAGTTGGGATTAAATGTAAACTAACTTGGCTTCATGGAACATTTCAAAAAAAAAAAAGAAAAAAAGAAAAAACACTCGGCTTCATGAAACAATTAAATACTAGAAAAGAAAATACTACGAGGTATTTTAAGAAACACTTACCAGAAGAACTCCCAAGTTGTCTTCTGGTTGTGTGAGGCTCTGTGGCATGAAAATTGAAATGTAAGCACAAGAAAAGCTTTCGTCAAATCCATATGTATATATGTCACCTACACGCATATATACACATGCAACACCAAATTAGATTTGCATTCACTTAAAAAAATGCAAAATAAAACAAATCACTTGCCTGCAACATTGCCATGAGCATGGTAAGGAGGGCATAAGAACCTAATCCGCCAGAGTATACCTTATGAATTTATTAAAATATTGAGTTAAGAAGGCTGGAATTGAAGATTTTGCAAGATAAAACAATTGGCGTTTTCATGTACTAATTTATACAAAGAAAACATACCTCATTCAGTTCTCTCTGCTGTAAAAATACTTTTAAAATCAAACACAGAGGCCGTAAAGGAGGCATTTTTGATACCACATCCTGAAAAGGTGGACATAAAACAATAAGACCAAGCAAGAAGAACCATCTCATCTAACTTACGGTTAGAGGGAAGCATTATTAGATATATCTTAGATATAAAAATCAACAAGGCTTTATCACTTGAACCAAACCAAGGACCCATTTGGCAGAGTTTTTGTTTTTGTTTTTGCTTTTGCTTTTAGCCTAGAAGAAGAGAAGCAAAAGTTGTAGCTTTTTAATAAGTGATTAGAACCACATTTTTAAAAAAGCTTAATAGGTCAAAAATAATTTTAAAATTTTCTATTTAGAAATAAAAAATGTTAAAATGAAGCTTTTGATGCCTTAGTAAAACTTTGATTCAAGTTTCAAGGTTTATTAAAAAAGTTCTCTCAGAAGTAACATTTTATGGCTTTGACTGGAAGCTTTTTTGACAGATAATGCAAAAACTTGCAAAAGCAAATTTTGGATGCAGTTAAAAGCAGCTCAACAAGCTCTTCCAAACAGGCCCAAAGAAGAAAATCTTGAAAATCAAAAACCAAAGTCCTAATTGCAGACTTATAGCTAAAGATAATTATCAAATAAAATTGAAAATCACATGCCAAGTACAAGATTGAATCCCTAAGGATTAATCTGCACAATGCAAAGACATTAATATGAGATGAATGACCCAACAGGCTTTCAGTCATAGGACTGTGTTTGCTCACTGTAATAAATTCCCCGTACAATTAGCATCATTTTCGTTTTACAGCAGCAAACCATGCCAAAGCTTGAATTCCCAACTCTACGGGTATGCTATTCAAAATCATTCTAGTAACTTCCCTTGCAGGAACTTTGGTATTCTTTTGAACGAAAACGTATATGTTTTTAACATGTTTGTAGAAGCACTATTATTGCCCATCTAGCCATAGCAACGTAGACATTGGATACCAGTCTTGTATTCAGCTGTAGAATATACCCAAAAATTGTGCATTCTCATTACAAAAATTTCAAGTTAAAATTTAGCAAGAATTATATGAGATTTCAGAGTTCCACGCTTCGATTTTGTTGTCTCCATTTAAAATCAACAGTCAAATGCCAAATCACCCATAAAGTTTAAAACACAGCATAATTTGACATAGTGACACTAAAGCCTGCCTGACAGACTATGAATAAGAAAAACTAGCAAACTTAAATTGCACGTATAACATCCTTATAAGCAAAAAGACATGTTTGCTGCTCTAGACTGACGTAAAAAGTTACATAACATTTTTCTTTTAACATAATAGGATAAGAGAGATGGTGCAGCAAACCTTTATGAACTCAGCAGCTATTGGTCCATTCTGCACATCAAAACTGTGAAACGAGAGACAAAACATCAATTAATGACAGGGGGATTGCACTAGAACAAACAGAGATATAGCAGCAACCAAAACAATAACGAACTGCTATGAACTTATCAATAATTTAAAAGTCAAACTACGAAGGCCTTGAACCATTCTAAAGAAGATAGATAGGCAAACCTTATATCAAATGCAACACCACTTTTCTTTTCTACAAACTTAATAATCGGCACACGAGCCTTTGCAATGACCTGAAGAATCAGTAGCCAAAAATGAGGAAACAAATTGTGTCACTAATATAACTAAAAATTATCAGAGATGCACCTGCATCTTTTTTGCCAAGCTCTTCTGTGACAACGCCCGAGAAAGAGCCAGCAAACCTTGCTGCGGGTTTTGGATCCTTGCTCCCAAAATCACAACCTACAATCAATATCAATCAGCCGAGTGCGTGATTTATAATAAATACATAAATATCGGCCATCTTCATTTAACACATAAATACAATCCTTAACTTCAATATTAAAAAAAAATGGCAACAATTTTCACTGAATTTAGGACATTTAAGACGAACCATCATCATTTTTCAGAACAAATAATGTTCGCTTTGTTACAACACAAAAGTATTGAAAAGGCTCACACCATGACATATTAAATAAAAAGCAAAGGCAAGAATCAACGAACTCACATCAATGTCACTGCTTGGAAGATAAAGCCCTGTCTTGAATGACCCAAAAACTTCCACCTACAAAATCATCACAGAAATTGAAGCCTCACAGCAAGAAAACAAACACAGACAAAGAGACTGAGGAACAACGAGAGCCAATCATACCTTACAGTTAGGCCATATGTGCTTGATAACATCAAAGACACGCTCAATAGCTGCATTACGCTCATCTTGCTCTTCCGGAGTCGGCGATAGAAACTCGCAGAAATCAACTATCTCTGCAAAAACACTCAATTTCAACTTCCACTACCTCACGAACCACTCTAAACCAAATCAAACTGCTTCGAAAACAGAACCAAAGTCCATACCTTTGTGAAGCTGAAGCATAGGGCTCTTGAACTTGCTGTTCCCGCGGAACCAGCCGCTCTCGAGTCTCGGCTCGGCTTCCCGAGCTGGCGTCTTCGGCTCGGCCTGGCGTGGCGGAGCCGGAGACGCAGGAACCGGGGGGTCCGAGCCGTCGGCGCCGACATCAAGGGAGAAGAAATCCTGAGCGGCGGTTCCCGGCAACGCAGAAGAGGGGAGAGAGGAGAGGGAAATCTCGTTGCGGAAGACGGAGTAGGGTTCAGGGGAGTCAGAGGACGGCGGAGATTGGTCGACGGCGGAGAAAGCGAGAGGGCTTAGAGTTTCGTACAGAAAGCAGCCTTGTGAGGGTTCCTCCATTGGAGAATCAGAAGAGAAACACTAAAGCAAAGTGTAGATTATAGTTAGAAGTAACTCTTTAAGAAAGCTGAAGAGAATAGGGTTAATCGGATTTTTTTATGAAATTACCATTATTGGGAAAATTTTGGGGCAGAAATTTAGGGTTCATAACATTGGGAAGGAGGTTTTACCAAGTTTGGATTTTCCGGCGACAGCGAGTAGGCTGAAGAACGGAGCTCTAGTATTTTCGTACCTTTTTCCCTAGGTTAAACAAAACACCCTGTTTGGCTAGAGTGGTTTCCACTACAAACTCAGTTATAAATAGTATAAAATTTTTATGTATTACAGTAAAAAAAAAAATTACTATAATATAAAGATCTCATATGCTACAGCAAAAACAGTTGCTACCAATGACTACCACCACTAGCCAAACACCCTTGCTGTCGTCTTAGGAAAAGCAACATGTTCTCGTCGATTAAAGTTTTGAGGATTATTTTGACTTTTGCTCTCAAATTATGTCATTTATGTCACTTTATCTTATGATTTTTAAAATATATCATTTAATTTTCTCAATTTTTGTTCATGTTTGATATACTGTATTGTATTGTATTGCTTTGTATTGCATTATATATAAAAAAATGCAATGCAATGTAATATAATACAATACAATACGATGTATCAAATAAGTCTTTAGCAAGTTTCTCCTTCTATCTAACTTCATTAGTTTTTAGATGATTTTTTTTTCAAAATATTTTTATATTTTCTCTCCAAAATACGTCACTTATCTTATTTTACCTCTTGACTTTTAGAATATGTCACTTTGTCGCCCAATTTTTTGTCAAGAAATGACCTCTTTGTGTCTAATTTTGTTCAGCTATAAGTCAATGTTTTTTCCTTCTAACTACAAGAGAAAAAACCTAAATATAAAAAAAAGTTTACAAAGGAAAATAGATTAAAGAAAAAAGAGTTTTTTTTTATTATTTTTTTATTTTTTACAGTAGGCCATTCTAACAACATAAAATAACTTAAAAAAAAACCCACAAAATTCATTAAAAAAAATAGAACTCTTAAAGATTTTTTTAAAAGATTATATTATTTAATTTTTTTATAAAGAACTCATTTTTTAATTTTCTTTGTATTTATATTTAAATGACATGTTGTAAAAAAAATTTATGCGCAAGTGGCGAGTTTATAGATTGCTTTGACGTAAAGGTCTTGTAAAGTTGAAAGAAAAATAAATCAATTTATTAACAAACAGAATTGGATAGAATAAAGTTATTTGCTAACAAAAGAATTAAAGGGTTATAGTAATACAATTTGAAAGTTAGAAAGTAAAATAACATAACTAACGTTTTTTGGGGGAATATAAAAATATTATGCAAAAAAATAGTCTAAAAACTAGTAGAGTTGAATGAAATAGGGATACTTCCTAACAGAACAAAAGTTGAGAAGATTAACTAATATGTTTTAAAAGTTAGGAGACAAAATGACATAAATGACACCATTTGAAAAGCAAATGTGAAAATAATTTAAGTTTTTATGTAGTTTAAATAAATATGAAGCTCTCGTGGTAGGATAGATATTTTTATCCTTTCACTTAAATAATATTAATTCAGTTATTGGTCAAATTTTACAACAATCTAACGCATGACATATAACTGCTATTATTTGTGGATAAGACCCTTGAAAAGTTAAACGGCTAAAGTAATTTATCAATGTGACAAAAATTTCTTAATTTTGCCATGCAAATAAAACAATTGTCTCTTCCATTTCAGAGTACAATCTCGTTTTATTTTAAGAAGCCATGCCCTTTTTTTTTTTTTTTTTGCTAAAAGCCATGTGGTTCTATTTTATATGCTTTCTTTCTTTGCATAGTCTTATTGATAAAATGTTGTATGTCCTTAAAAGGGTCAACCTATTCAATTCTAATCAAGTTGTTGAATCAGGTTAGAATGTGAAGATTTTGGATTGATAATGGATTTAGATTTTTCAAATGCAAAGGTTTGGAATCAAATTTCGAGCACTATTTAATTTGTGAATATCTATGAATTTGAGCTATATATGTAAGTTATATCTTTTTCCTAGATAGTTTTATTGAGATTTTTTTTATTATAATGAGCTATAATGTTATAATTTAGTTTATTCTTGAATTCTCGAATTCGATGGTTGTAGAGAATTAAATTTAATTGAACTCATTTATATTATGATATGATTACTTTAGTTTTAAATTTTATAAGGAATTTTATAAGAATTGTGCAAAAGTGGACCTACAACTTCAAAGAAAAAAGGAATTTTTGCATCATTAGTCCCCAGATTTTATAACTTTGGTACTTAGGTCTCCATTTTAAGAATTTAAATATTTAGGTCCCTAAATTCTTAATCTATTAACACATAGATCCCTATTTTAAGAATTTGAATATCCAGGTCAAGTTGTTGACACGATTAGTTCCCATCATGTTTTTGTTATTAATTTCTTAAGAGATCAATATTTTGAGGCTTTTTGTTCCTTAGATCCAAAAAAACATATATATGTTTTAACCAAAAGATCTCCCTAAATCTCTCCTTTTTTAAAAGTATAATTTGTTATTGCTTTTGTAAAAATACAAAAATACATGTTCTTGGGGATCTTTTTGGAATATGTTTTCAGGATCTATGAAACCATAAAGCCTCAAAAACATCTCATATAATATTTACATAAAAAATGATGGGACTAATGGTGACAACAAATTAAGAATTTAGAACTTTAAAGGGTGTTTGAAAGGGTGGTAGGAACCGTTAGTTAAAACCACTTTTAATGTAGCATATAAGAGTTTTATACTGTAACAATTTTTTATTGTTATTGTAGCATGTGAGAGCTTTACACTGTTCATAACTGAGTTTGTGGTAGGAACCGTGGTTCCCATCACTCAGCCAAACAGCCGTTTAATGCCCAAATTCTTACAATGGGAACTAATTGTGCCAACAAATTAAAAGTTTAGGGACTTGTGCGTTTAAATTCTTAAAATAAGGACCTAAATGCCAATAAATTAAGAGTTTAGAGATTTGGGTGTCCAAATTCTTAAAACAAGGACCTAAATTCCAAAGGTTAGAAAGTTTGAAGACCTATGATGCAAATATCCTAATAAAAAATTATACATTGTATCACATTTTTAAAAATATATATTTATTCATACTGTACTTTTTTTTTACTTTGAATTATCCATACTACAGTTAAAGAAGTGTCAAACTATTACTCATATTACCTTTTTTTTTTAATTATTTAGTGTGAGTTAATTAACTCATTTTGTTTTTCTAACTAATTCAAAGACACAAATCTTAAAACTTTCTCAATAATTCTGACCTCCACTTTCTCTCTTATCTATGAGATTATTTTTTTAGTAGTAGAATTATAAGTATCAACCAAGTATGAAATTTATAAAAATAAGTTTCAAAAGATGATATTTATAAAAATTTTCAGCTTCAAAGTTTAAAATAAAATGCCCAAATTCATAAGTTCAATCTGTACAACAGTAATATCCAATATTTTTATATTAGGTTCAAGGGTCTTCTGGATTTATAGCAAATTGAGCTTGCTCAAGTCTAAAAATTACAGATTGAGTTGCATCAATCCCCTAACATGCAAAGCTCAAACAGTAAACGACCATGTTACTTTTATACAAGTTTGATGTACCCTAATATTAAACAAGAGATAATTACATTATTATATTTTCTATTTTTAATTATTTCTTAATATGTCATTTTATTTTAAAAAATTGCAAATGTATATTTCGAATTTAAAAAATTTATTTCAATTTTGTTCTTATGAATAGAAAGAGCTAGATAAAACAACATAACTACTCTTAAAATTTAGGGGGCATATTGACATATATGATGTAGTTTGGGGAAAATTTGTGAAATTTACTAAAAATAAAGAAAAAAAAAAAAAGAAGAGGAACGCTAGAGAAAAAATCATTCTCTCTATATATGAGCAATCTATAGGGGAAAAAAAAGACTGATACTAAATAATATAAACAAAACAAAAACAAAAACAAGTTCCATGCTGTAAAAACAAAAACAAAAACAAAAAAAGAAAAATGTCTTTTACACTGTGTGGAAGTCAGCTAAAGCCCAAGGCTGAGGTGAGTTTAGTGGGGCACCAATTGACTACAGATCATTAATTTTTTTTCTACAATCATAACGATGTATAGTTTTGAACCTATACTATTAGTCAGTCAGTATACGTTTTTCACACACTAACCTGAGTCAACGACTTGATTAATAAGCACCTAAACACATCATTGCTTTTACATTTTTCAGCAGGGGCACGTGCCCTTACTAGATATAACGCCCATCCATCCTTAGTCGCAACTCACGGGGGCGGAGGAGGACCCCATTTGATGGTGGCAGCGAGGACGCAAACTTAGTTGTGTCAATCACGATCTCTATATCGTCGACATGTCAATGGCCATTTGATGGCCCAAAGAGGGGTTGCAACCCACGGAGGCGGATGGGTCGCGGCCTCCTCAGGTGACGCTTGGACAACGCAAATACAAGTCATGACCTTTGTTGTAATTGGGTTGTGACCCATGGAGGTTGCAACAAGACGGGTCGAGAATCACGACCAACGGTGGTCATGAACTCCATCATGATAAAGAATTGATTGCAACCTAAGGGTGGGTCACCCTAAATCGTTGTGATCTACAGTCATCAGTGACCACACCGCTAGTGATGGAGAAGAATTTACCTTTTCTTATATAGTGATATTTAGGTTTTGAAAAAGCCAGTGAGTATATTTGATTTAAGTTATGATACTCTAATTTATTTTTGACCATTGGATAAAGATCTAATGGCCAATAAAAGGGTCTCATTGACGAGAACAAGTTAAGAGTTGTTTTTTTTTTTTTTTGGTTTATCAGGGTGATTTCTTTAGTCTTAGTAAGAGACCAGCAAGAGAAAATTACATTACGTGCAAAATTATAACGATGAAGATATAGCAAAATAATTACACAGCAGTTAATAATTATTTTAATGTTATGATTTTGTTATTTTCGCAATATTATGAAAAAAAAAAATTAATATATTTCAACTTTACAATTTATATTTTTCTAT
>CAMOHE010040853.1:0-24110 GCA_946598075.1 Artocarpus hirsutus | reverse complement strand
AATTATATTTGTTGTGGTTGCAAAGAGAGCTTTATGCCTTGTGTTTTTAGTTAGAAATTAAAGTGAGAAAGGAGAGAATGAGAAACTAGAGAAGAGAGTGGTGATGGTTGAATAAATAGGCATCAAATTAATTAAGGAGCGGGAGAGAATTAAATGAGCATTGAAAGAAAATATTATTATGTCTCCCATGGAGACTTTTAACAAATAATGTCAACATAATTGAGGGGACAAATGGGTAAGTTGTAGAAGAAGATGAAGGAAGCATTAAAAAGGTGGTTGAGAAAACATATCGATGTCTCCTGGTAGTTGAGGTAAATTAATTATATGTCTCCAAATGATAAGGATGCTATTTAATTGAGCATTAATGTAGTGGGACAAGGTTGGTAGAAGTAAGTGATAGGTAGATTTAAAATATTTACTGCGGAGACTTAGTAAGAATACTAAAGTGACATATTTATTCATATGATTTTATCAAAAATCATACCCGTTAAAATAGCGGGTGTTTCAAAGGAATTCCTCCAAAATGTTTTAAACAAGTGACATAATCTTTTGAATGCTTTCAAAAGGGGACTTTTGGCCATAACATGATTTCTTTCAAAATAATCTTTTACAAAATGATTTCCTTCAAAGTGATTTCTTTTGAAATGATTTCTTTTAAAATGAATTTCAAGGAACGGTTTAGATAAACTTCTTAGAATTTTTCATTATTTATCGGGGAATGAATGCTCATAATGAATCGAATAATGAATGTAATTAAAAACACTCCGTAAATGGGTTTTAAATAATAATAGAAATAAATAGGCGGTATGATGTCATATCAGAGATCAGGTCGTGTAGCGTGCCACTACGGTGGTGACTTTATACTTTGCCAAAGAACAAATGATAAGGAATAATTTCAGATGAATAGGAGATTTTAAGGGTACAAATGAATTTAATATGTTTGTTCATCTTTCTGTAATTTTTACAAAATATTTTCAGACATGAAATTTATATTTAGAATTAATGTTTTTAAAACCTTAGTCCTACTGAGCCTTTCGTTCACTTTTTATTCGTTTTCAAACTTTTCCCCCCTCTAGGTGGAACCCAATTTAAGACCAACGGAGAGCCCATTGCCCAAACTCGCGAGCAATAGAAGATCTAGAGTAGGTTAGTAGCTGTAGCAATTCAAGGCATGTATTGTTTAAATTATATTTTATAATTTATATTATTAATATTATTAATATTTTGAATTTATAATTGTTAATAATATATTATTAATTTATATTAATATTTGCATTAAATAACAACACTACAAAAATATTTAATTGTATTTTATATTTACTATTGTAAATTACTATTATTATTATTTTTGTTACTATTAAGCTATTATTAATATTTGGTAGCTTAGACGACAGTTTTTTTGTTAAAACCACCATGTAATTTGTAACTTTACATGACGGTTTTCATCAAAAACCGTTGTGTAAAAGACCATCATAAGAACCCTAATTTCCACAATTTTTTTTGTATTTATTGTGCTTTTGCACGTTTTTGGGAGCATTTAACATGACAGTTTCTTATAAACCATAGTGTAATATGCGTCGTATAATCCATTATTTCTAGTAGTGGGCATTATTGTGCTTTAATTTTTACTTTGCCTTTTTCACCATGAAAATGTTCCAAGCAGATACTTCTTTAGGGTTCAAAGCCCGATTTTAAAAAAGTTCCAAATGTTTGGTATAGATTGAATCGCATATTTCAAAAAATTTTTCTCAAAAACTTTTTCTGACGATCAATACTTATATTAATTTAATGAAATAATATATGAAGATGATTTAGAAATTTATTGTTGATCAATTAGGATGATATTTTTTAACTCCACCAAAAAAATTTAACTCTAAATCCTCAAGAACACCACGGATCTTTCTTAACGCTATCCAAATTATGATGAACACAAACGAGTGGGTATTTTTTTATTTGGGTTTAGATCACACAACTTAATTTAGGATCACTTTATATTCTCAACACATAAGATAAAGTTATAAAAACAAAAAGGAAAAAACTCCCTACGATTACGTTCTTTTCTGTAGAAAAGTACATTATATTTCTTGTTTCTATTTTCTCCCTTTAGAACCCTTTTTAAATACTACATAGAAAAAAATTGACACCTTTTTTTTAAATTAATCAATTAAGTAATTCATTTAAAACCACTTCCACATGAAGTGGAAAAATTTGCCCCACTTTTTAAGTGAGTGGTGTTTTTTAGCTGTTTAGGGAGAGAGAAAATCTCTCCTCTTGTCCTACTAATCAGTTTAATTTTATCCAGAATGAATTTTCTTTTCCCACATGTTCTAAAATTTGAATTCCATAAGAATTCTCCTTGTGAAATTCACATGAAACTTCCTTTGGCACATATGCATAGTGTGGTCCTTACCACACTATATAATTTTCAATTTAAAACTATTTTCAATTTATTTTAAATAATCATATTATTTAAAATACAAATTAATGAAATTAATAATTATGTGAAATTGATTTAGAATTCTCAATTCCAAATTAATAAATAATATAGTTCACATAATTTAATAAATCCGTTGAGAAGAAATAAGGACATTATAATTTTAAGCTTCAATAATTTTAACAATTAATTAACACCTTAATTAAAATATCAAAATTATTAATTCCAAAATTTCTCCACTCACAATTTAGAATTGCACTCTTAAAATTATAAAATTAACTATACTTAATGGATTTGAATTGTCCATTGATATAGTCACTACATATAAATCAATCTTCCATAAAAAGTTTATAATTAAAGCTAGATATTTTCTGTTAACCTCTTTAATTATATTTTTATCCCTAAGTACCATTGATTCTCTTATGAATAATATATTCATGATCCAGTCATAAATTGAGCTCTCTTATTATTTAAGTCCTGAATCAATACTTATGGAAACCGTCCATCTGACTTCTTTACGAAGATTTGGATTTCATATTATATATTAATATTCCCAGCTATTTATTTTATATTTCCAATATACCAAGAATTTGACACTATGTATTTATGTCATTACCTCGTATGTTAAAAAATATAACGCAATAAATAGGAGTCTATTAGTTACCCATAATTGAGATCGATTCACATATGACCATCATTGACTAATATTGAATACTTTATATAGTAACGAAAATTATTAAAGATTCATAATTAATCGTATTCCAGTTTTGTATAATCAAATTATATAAAGTGTTTTTATTCTAATAATCTCATTATTAACAATCCGCATAAGATCATTTCATTCAGAATATAATGAACTGCACTAGTAACTTTAAATTAAAGATCCCAACTTTAATTTTTATTTACGGATAGATTTTAGATTATTTTACTTTAAATATTATCCCCTGTATATAACACTTATATACAATGTTTAAAGTCACATTTAAATAATCTAGGATTTTTTATATTTATAAAACATCTAAAATATACATGCGAAAATAATATTGAAAAAATTCCTCAAATTATATTAATAATCAGCAAACATAATACATCTCTTTTGTTTTTGGGCACATATCCAACAAACTTTTCAGTGACAACAAGAAAATCTGTCTCAACACACTCCAACATGACAAATATACACTTGAATTGTATTTTCTACTGAGCTCAAGGACAAGGGATTAGCTCAATAAGTGCTCTAAGCTGTTTTTTCCTCCAGTCACACATCTAGTTTTTACACTTCTGAGTGTTTCTTCTTCAACAAGGGATGACGATCATCTAGAGATATTGATCTCTGAGAAGAAAGAAATAGAGAAAGACATGTTTTATACAAGAAAACATATGTCTGCTCTAGGAAGTAACATGGCATGTTAAATGCTTTCAAAGTAGGCAACAAGGTTAAGGTACACAACCTAGTACACCAAAACAATTGTGAAATCAGCCAAGCCTTTAAGACGATGAGAGAATAATTGTTAAGAAAGCATGGTCCATAGAAAGGTATAAAGTCTTCACTAAACGGGTAAATCAAATATAAGGAGTTTAGAACATAGCAAAAAAAAAAAAAAAAGCCCCGCCTCAACCCACGCGATAAATTAACAAATTTCAAATATAACTCACCTACCATGAGAATCTTAGAATTATAGAGAGAGAGAGAGAGAGAGAGATTTGTTCAATTGAAAAAATGCTAAGAGTCCCAGATTATCAGAGCACAACGTAGAACATTTACAGATAATATCACTACCACATCATTACATTATATATGGTATTTCAAATATACCATATGGAAAGTTTGATGACATGAGGTCGAAGAAGGTAAATGTGAAATTTGAAGAGGTATTAAAGAGTAAAATGATCATGACAATAACTATACTTAAATAAATGTGGCATACATTGCAATACTTTTTTGGATTGTGGCAGTTACCAACCCACCTCCAAAAAGGATGGCATTGTGCGGAAAAAGCTCCTAATTCTGATAGGTACTCAAGTCAAAAACCTATTGTATCTGTTTGGTCAGGACTTAGGAATACTTATATATGGAGTGATGTATAAGTTGTAACCAGATTGAGAGTTTGAGAATTAGAGTTAGAAAAGTCTAGAGAGTGAAACCAAAGGGTGTAACCTTGGGTTTTTGGGATAATGGGCTAGAGTGAGAACTTTTTCTTGTCCTTTGAAACATTGCTGAGCATAGAGAGTTTCAGAAAGGAGTTCTGTGAGGTTGTAATCCTTGAATTGATTCTAGTGATCTCTGGTGACTGTCTCGGTCCTCGTGGATGGAGGATTCATATTAATCCGAACCACGCTAAAAACTGGTGTTCTTGTGTTTGGTTTCTTGTGTGGTTGTGAGTTCTGTTCTTGTTGTGTTTGTGTTCTAGATTTCGTGTTTTTGGATTCTTGATTGAAGGTGTTTGATCCATTTCTGTGGTTAGTTAAGAAAGCGGTGAATATCTAATTTTTTTGTTCGCTAGTTTTCTTTTTTAGTATTGGGGGTAAAACAGAGGAATTCTCTCATTTTGTCATACGCTCTTGATGGAGTATGAGGTCAAACTTTTGACTTTTAACTCCTTATCCAATAACTTGTGACATATGCACAGAATTTTTAGGACTATGTGGTGAAGTCGCAGAAACAGAACGCAAGTAAAGAGCTGGGAGCAGTTGGAATGAACTAGTCCAACACGACATCCAACATGGCTAGTGCCATTTGAAAGAATAAAGTTCTAACAAACAAGCAAAAGAATTTGAAGAGAAAATAAAGTGGGTCTTATTTATATAAATCTGTTAGAAGATCTAGAGATTTTATGAGGTTGATTCTAGGCCTTCTCTGTAGGCAAATATTTAAGAGGGGAGGGGAAAGGCGGAGGAAGCTTTCCATGGTAAGATGGTGCAGTTTGTTATACTCATGAAAGCTTTTGCTTGGTATAAACGAAACGAAAACTTTTATTTTCAGGCTTCACCACATAACAAGGATAACAAGCATGTTAGAACAAGAAATAGAACGTGCAAATAAAAGGCAAGCATAAAAAATTGCTACATGTTGAACAAGAGATACACTAGCTAGCAAAGAATCACTGCTACAACAGGGCCTTTAGTGACAACACTATTAGCGACGACATTTGATGAAGCATTTGCAATGAGAAGTCGTTGCTAATATCTAAGATTTATTTCCCTTGACATTTCCTCTCAAAAATTAATTGTGATGACATGCCATTGTATATAATCGAGTATTAGCGATGATACATCGTCATAAATAACTTAGAAAATGTGCTTGAATATTAGTGAAGACTTTTGTAATAAATGATAAAAAAAATATGGATAAATTTTCTTTGTAACAAATGATAAAAAAGACGGATAAATTTTAGATTCATTTGTTATGGAAAAATGACAGGAGAAGTGGCACTTAGAGAGTGACAAAGAAAGTGACCCTAACATTTCTCCATGAGAATATATGTTGTCTAACCTATCCCACCCACTTGTGCTAATGATTAGCAATGGCTGCACCAAAATTTTACAACCATTCGACCAATGATGTGAAAGCTTTGAGCTTGTGAGATTTACTATTGCTAGTAGCATTCTAGTCTTTTTGATGTAGTTTCATTTGGCTCGAATTGGACGTTCCGTTTCTTTTCCTGGAAGATGCAGGATTAGAGTCAACTGTAAAAGGCCAATAAACCCCTGCTTATAACTTAAAAAACAAAACAAGAACCAATAAGAATGGGCTGTCATACTTGGTAAGGCGAATATATCCTTGGTTGAAGTACAAAACAGAGCAGGATGTTTAGCACTTAAACGAAATATACACACAAATATGTATGATATGGAAGCCTCTTTAATTTCTTTGTTAGTATAGTTAGCGGTAATTCAAGGTTTTGAAATTAAAGTTAAGGGTCGATAATTGATTCTTTCATGATCATTTAAGGGAAGACAAACGCTCTAATGCTAAATTTAGATAATGTGACCTGGTGTAACTCGTATAACTTTAGATCAATTCAGGCTCTTTTGTAGTCTATTTTTTGCCATTTTTAAATCAGATTATTCTTCAAAAGGTTGTTTTTTTTTTTTTTTTTTTAATACAGGACATATTAACAATTACTTTGACAAGTGGTAAACGTAGAGCTAACATCTGAAATAGAGTCTACATTTAGCTTTCCTTTAAATTTAGTAACAATTAGTTCATAACTAAGGGGAAGAACTCCTATATAAAGGCAGGGAAGAGCCATCACCAATTTCATCATGTTCCTCCAAACCAAAACAAAAGAAAAAGAAAAAGAAATTAAAAAACAACTAGAGAAACCAAAGAGAAAAGAGAAATGGGTCTCAAGTTAAACGTGATCGCAATGACCATATTGGCGTTGTTGGCATCCCGTGCCGAAGCCGAAGTCTTCGACGTGACAGCAAATGGTGCAAAACCCAACGCCGATAGTACTCAAGTGAGCCCTCAATAAAAACTGATGAACTAATTTTGTTTTGCATGTGCGTCTATCTATAAATTGTGCATAAACTTGGAATATTTTGTGTGTATTTTTAGGCCTTGTTGGCTACATGGAAATTGGCTTGTGCATCGACAACAGGAAGCAAAGTGGTAGTGCCAAAAGGGGTATTCAAGGTAACCCAAGCTAGTTTTACGGGACCTTGCAAGGCTCCCATTGAGTTCAATTTGCAAGGCACATTGCAGGCCCCACAGGTTGGTAGCGGTTTTAGAGCTGGCGATACTTGGATTGCCTTTGAGCAAGTCGACTTTCTTACCATCTCCGGAAATGGAGTTTTTGACGGCCAGGGTAAATCTGCTTGGGGTCAAAAGTGCCAAAATTCCGAGTATTGCGGCAACCTTCCTATCGTAAGTTTCATTAATTTACTTTTATACAAAAAACGAAAAAGAAAGAGAGGACGAGAGAGAGCATTCCATATTAATCTACATTTACCTGTTCTCAAACTAACAAGTTATAATGGAAAAAAAAAAGAATCTCAGGCTTAACTTCGTCAACAATGCTTACATCCAAGATGTTACGACGCTAGACAGCAAGCAGTTCCACGTGAACGTTTTGGAATGCAAAAACGTAACCTTCTACAATTTCCATGTGACTGCGCCAGGAAGCAGTATCAATACCGATGGAATCCACATTGGACGTTCAACCGACGTTAAAATTCTATACACAATCATCCAGACGGGAGACGATTGTGTGTCAATTGGCGACGGAAGTAAGCAAATTACCTTGAAGGAGGTGACATGTGGACCTGGACATGGTATCAGCATAGGAAGTCTTGGAAAGTACCCGAACGAAGAGCCTGTGGAAGGGATATTCGTGACTAGTTGCACCCTGAAGAACACACAAAACGGTGTGAGAATCAAGACATGGCCAAATTCCTATCCTGGCACTGCTTCAGACCTACATTTCGAGGACATAACAATGGAGAATGTGGGCAATCCTGTGCTGATTGACCAAGAATACTGCCCATGGAACCAGTGCAACTTGAAGGTACGTAGTAGCCAGTAATCAAATATTTGATGTTGAAAGTTGTCACATAATAATTAAAAGTAGATTAATTGCGATGTTGATTATTAAATCAGGTTCCATCGAAAGTGAAGCTGAGCAACATCAGCTTCAAGAAGATCCACGGCACAAGTTCGACTCCGCTGGCGGTGAATCTCGTGTGCAGCCAAGGAAATCCATGTGATAAGGTGGTGCTTCAAGACGTGAATCTGAAATTAAGTAGTGGCGGAGGCAACATCACTTCAAACTGCAAGAATGTCAAGCCCACCACATCCGGCACTCTCAACCCACCGGCTTGTGTTACCTCAGCTTAATTAATTATATCATATCCTACGTAGGATTGGAAGGACACAGATATTAAGTTGCTCCTTTTTCACGTCCTTTTTCATGCTTAAATCTTAAATCTTAATCAAGTAGCATAACATAGGTGATCGAGTAATTTTTTGTTTTTATATCAAAGCGACTAAAATAATGTATTATTATGAAATAAAAACTTAATATGGGAGCCTTTATTAATAAAGCCACATTCTTTTTGTCTATATGTCTTCATACAATCCCCTTTTTACGATTTTTTTTTTTTTTTTTTTAAGATTTCTCTCTTTTCTTGTTTCGTCTTTTCAATCTTGAGATGTCAATACAACTGCACGTGTCGCAATTCATAGTAGATTTTGAAATCGGTTTCCATTAAATTAGGCAAATTCAAACTTGTCCCTTTGAAAAGATGCATTCGAATATAGAGAAATGCTACGAATACGAATACGCAGTGGAAAACTACATGCTATGAATACGAATACGAAATGCTAGAGAAATGCTGTCAAAATTAGCCAAATTCAAACTCTCTTTGTCACCCTCTGAGTGGTGGAAATCAAATACGCTACGGAATTTAAAAATTTTCATTTAAAACCATTTTTTTTTCTAAAAAACAAATTAGACATGCTATGTATATGAATTAACTAAAGATCTTACATACCACTTTTAGACCGGAAACCACATTTTGAATAGGGAAGATTTCTGTTAGAATCACTACTAAAAGTGCCTCAACTAACTAGGCTTCTTTGCTCATTTCTTATCCATGATCGGAATACAAGTGGGCATATCTAGTTCCGTCTTTCCTCAGACAATGGCTTCTTGCAGCCACTTAAGAAAACCAAAAGCAAAGGTTCGGTATGTTGAACAATTACGCTATAGGAATTTCAGAGTTCCTCTCAATAGAATACTCTCTCTAAATTCCTCAAGCGATTTAAGGAAAAATTAGAAAAATCCCTCCATCATATAGGGGTCAAATTGGGACTTACTCATATAATATTAGGCTTCAAAATTCGAGTTTGGATCAACTTTTTGTCAAAAAAATACGTGAGACATGATTGCCACATTGGCAGGGACAGTCGACCACTATACTACGGCCGGTCGACTGGTGCATTGTGGCAATCAATCCTATTTATTTTTCCATCTCTATAAAGTTATCTTGATTCACCCATTTTAATCTAATAGATAAATTCTAGTTTATTTGACTCGGGTATCTATTATAGAAATTCGATTTTAATTCAAATACTCAATAGAAAAGTTATATGGTTAAAACAACTCTAAATAGATAATCTCATATTTAAATAATATATATTTCAAACAATTCAACTTGTTTATTTTTAATTAATTTATGAAATTAATTCAACGAATAAACTAATATGAATTATTAAATCCAATTAATCGAATTTTAGCCAATTTTAAGAATTACCATAAGTTACTAATTTGTTAGAACGACACGACGTATCGTTAGTGGAAATTATGTGAGCAAGCAAAGGGGTTGGATTTATATAGATCTAGCTCTTTTGATTATTAAATAACATGTCTTCGACATGTGCAATTTATAATTATTAACTCTAAAGCTATGCCACCAAAGGCTTTGAGCTGCACTTTCAAACTCTATATAATTAGGAAACTTTAACAAGTTAAAAGTTCATGACATATTATATTATGTATCATCCCATAAGATATTCATAATCGGCTTAAGGACAAAATTCTGTTTTTTCTTCTCGATTATTTTTATCTTATGTTCCATTATCTCACCATTAAAAATTTTACAATTCATAATTATACAAATAGTATCTATTTAATTACACATATGTATCCAAATAGTTGAGCGCTCCAGTTTTCCAATCATAGGATAATATCTGTAAGATAATATCATTAACTCTACAAAAGAGCTATGGATTCTATATATATGAATAGTGAGTTTATATCAATCTAGAGTCATGTCTTCAACGTATCGACATATGTACCTTCATATAATTTAGGATGTCACCCTTTGGTACGTAAAAAGACACAAGTCAATAATACAGGCCTATTGATTCATTTCAGGACTAAGAAGTAATACATATGATTATATGAAGTTAATTAATTTAAACAAATGAAATTATTAATCAAATCAAATCAACTTTAGTCTCGATCTAATATATCGTCACCTACGACAATAGACCAATGTCTCTACTCACTGAGTCCAAGTGTGATGACCAAGACAAGCCATCTACCATTAAGGATATAGACAACATAATAATCTTAACATGAATAAAGTGCCCAACTTTATTCTCTCGAATGTGGACCTTATCATTTACACTATCACCTTTAATATTCATCCCTTCCGTATAATCTGTCCTCTATATGCACGATCTTAAAGGTTTATATTGACAATCTCAAACTCTGGTTTGCTTAATGTATATTCAACATAAATGAACATAAAAAGGACATATTTGATATATGAAATAAATAATAAACTCTTTATTGATTAAATTTCTCTAAAAACAATTGCATCATTTAATCTTTAGGGCACCTAGTCTAACACTAAGTTCTCCTATTGCCACATGTCATTTCACTTTCCCATAAAAATGAAGCATAATTATATATTATTGTTTTATCTTTTTATTACAACACTAACACTCTTTAACTTTTATAAGATTTCATGATTCAAATTCTTGTTCAAATCAAGTTACTCAACGTTATTTAAAAAAAAAAAGGTTTAGGTGGATACCATTGTAATGATGCAAAACTTTTACATTTAAAAAAAAAATGTTTACAATATTTTAATAATTGTTTACAATATATTGATAAAATCTTTATATCTAATGGAAGTTAAAAGGTCTTATGGTAAGACCCTTTAAAAAGGTATTACCATAAAAAGGGTCTTACCATAAGACCTTTTAATATCCATTAGGTATAAATCTGATGGTCACAAATTAACAACCTCACAAGAACTAAAATAGAACCAAATGCATTAGATTATTAAAAGAAAAAAATATATACAAAATGCAAAAATAAAAAATAAAAATCTCAGAAAAAACAAAAGCAAAACAAAAAAAAAAAAACCAAAAAAAAGTTAGGGTCTTAAGGTAAGACCCTTTAAAAGGGTCTTACCATAAGACCTTTTAATGTCTTACCATAAGACCTTTTAATATCCATTAGATATAACTATGATGGTCACAAATTAACAACCTCACAATAACTAAAATAGAACCAAATGCATCTAATTAGTAAAAGCAAAAAAAATCCAAATGCAAAAAAAATCAAAATGCAAAAATAAAAAATAAAAATCTCAGAAAAACAAAAGCAAAACAAAATAAAACAAAAAAAAAGTTAGGGTTTGGTCTTACAGCAAGAAGCATCTTGCTGACAAAGGGGATTGGGTCTCACCAATGGAGGGCATTAGGTCTCCCAGAAGTTGCGAGAGTGTTGGATCTCACCGGCTGGACGCGAGCTCAAATTACAGAGGTCGCGGGTGCTTAACGACCATAACAACATTGCTCGACCACCATAGCGAGCCGATCATGACATGAGGCAACGAGGGGGTTGGGTCTCACCGCAGGTCAAATTGCATGCTTCCTCTACCTATCGCCTCCAATGCGAATCCTACTTGTCCCTTGGTGACACATCTCCTCTGATGGTGCTTGCAAACAACGAATTTCATCACCCTTCCATCGTGATTAAAGCACCTATCTTAGGTCGAGATCACAACAAGGTGTGAGGGGCAACCAACTCTCGTATGCTCGATGAGAACTATGTTCAGCCTTTACCACTGCCCGTTGAAGAACTTGCTGCTGTTAAAGGCCGGAGCTCAAGCGAGGACGAGGTCCATATTTTGGGTTTGATTTTTCCCCTTTGTTTTGACTTTTTTCTTTAATTTTTAAGTTTTTTAATTTTAATTGTGAAAATTTATTGATATATGAGTTTAGTACCCTCTATTTTAGAAAATTTCAAATTAGTACCTCGACCTTTTAAACAAAACCTTTTTTTTAGTACCTGGGAGCCCTTTTTTTGGGATACAAAAAGATGAAATTACCCATTGTATAAAATATAATCAGTTGATCCAAATTTTGAGTAAAAAAAATTAAAAATTATTATGCTTGCAACCAAATATCCAAAACCCTTTAAAGGAACCTAATTATATTTTGGGTGTTTAGTCGCAAGCATAATAATTTTTAAATGTTTTTCCTCAAAATTTTGGTCAACTGATTATATTTTATAAAAGGGTAATTTTATCTTTTTATGTCTCCAAAAAAGACTCCGATGTACTAAAAAAGATTTTATAAAAGGTTGATATACTGACATCAAATTTTTCAAAACAGAAGATACTAAACTCATATTTCAATATAACATAAGGTAATAAAATGAAATTTTCCCATTTTAATTTAACCTAATTGTGTAAGGGAAAGTCTATTTTAATTGAGTGGAGTTGAAGTTTTTAAGCCATTAGATTAAATCCATTGGCTTAAAAAAAGGGGTCTTATAATAGAGATCCTTTTAAGAGGATCTTACTATAGCATTCCCCTTGTTTATAACACCTTTTTTTCACCTTTCATTAAAACAACTCTAAATAGATAATTTCATATTCAAATAAAATATATTTCAAATAATTTGACTTGTTTATTTTTAATTAATTTATAAAATTAATTCAACCAATAAACTAACATGAATTATTAAATCCAATTAATCAAATTTTAGCCAATTTTAAGAATTAACATAAGTTACTAATTCGTCAGAACGACACGTCGTTTCGTTATTGGAAATTATTTGAGCTAGCAAAAGGGCCCGATGGATTTATATAGATCTAGCTCTTTTGATTATTAAATCACATGTCTTCAAAATGTACAATTTATAATTCTCAACTCTAAAGCTATTCCACTAAATGCTTTGAGCTACACTTTCAAACTCTATATAATTATGAAACTTTAACAAGTTAAACGTTCATGACATATTATATTATATATCATTCCCATAGGATATTCATAATCGGCTTAAGGATAAAATTCTGTTTTATTTTCCCAATTATTTTTATCTCATGTTTCATTATCTCACCATTAGAAAACTTACTATTCATAATTACACAAATAATATACTATTCGATTACACATATGTATCCAAATGGTCGAGTGCTCCAGTTTTTCAATTACAGAATAAAGCCTATAAGAGAATATCATTAACTCTACAAAAGAGCTATAAATTTTATATCTATGAATGACAAGTTTACCTCATTTAAGAGTCATGCCTCCACGCACGAACATGTGTACCTTCATATGATTCAGGATGTCACCCTTTGGTACATAAAGGACACAACTCAAGAATACAAGCCCATTGATTCATTTCAGGATTAAGAAGTAATACAAATGATTATATAAAGCGAATTAATTTAAACAAAAAAAATTATTAGTCAAATCAATTCAACTTTAGTCTTGATCTAATATATCATCACCTATGACAATATACCAATGTCTCTACTCGTAGAGTCTAACTCCGATAACCAAGATAAGCCACTACCGTTAGGGATGTAGACAATATAATAATCTTAATATGAATAAAGTGCCTAACTTTATTTTATCGATTGTGGACCTTATCATTTAGACTATCACCTTTAATATTCATGTCTTCCATATAATCTGTCTTTTATATGCACGATCTTAAAGGTTTATATTGACAATCTCATACTCTGGTTTGCTTAATATATATTCAACATAAATGAACATAAAAAGAACATATTTGATACATGAAATAAATAATAAACTCTTTATTGATTAAATATCTCAAAAAACAATTACAGTATTTAATCCTTCAAGCTCCTAGTCTAACACTAAATTCTCCTATTGCCACAAGTCATTTCACTTTCCCATAAAAATGAAGCATAATTATATTGGCATGCCGGTGTTGAACGACCGGTAGGCCATACTATGGAGTTCAGCAGGCCGGACCAGGAAGTTTGACAAGCCAACCAAGCTCCATGAAAAATGACCGCTTTCACCTGTTTTCACTATTTTAAACCTAGATTGAGATTTTAACTTTATAGTATAATTTTACAAACAAAAATGGCACACTAAGACACCATGAGATAGCTTAGTAGTGTAGAATAATCCAAGCTAGATATTGATGAACTTTGTTTACGTTAAGGTCGTTTGTGGTTCCATGGAGCTAACTTATAGCGGGTCGAGGCTATGGTGTTAAGCATTAGTGTAGGATATTGAGGCAGGACTTCTACCCCTTTCCTTGATAGCCAGGTTTTTAAGTGGTTTTGGCCACAAAATGAATTATTTCAAAATGTTTTCAATGACTGATTGAAAAGAGATATTTATCAGTTGTTTTCATAAACTATAGAATGATGTGATCTTCATAATGAACAACATAATGAATGCAAATGATTACACTTGGTAAAATGAGATTTTAATAATGATAGAAATAAGCATTTAGGCATGATGCCATACACAGAGATTGAGTCGTGTAGAGTGCGACCTTAGGGGTAGGTCCTGAAATCCAATTGGGCTACTATGGTGATGACATCTATGGTTTGCCTAAAAAAAGATAATAAGATCCTTTCTGGATGAACAATGAACTATTTTTTGTAAGAATGATTTAGTTGAATTTTTTGATTTAATTTTGTTTTCTATATATTTCCCTAAATTATAAATTTTATATTCAAATTAAATGTTTTTAAAACCTAGTCTGACTAAGCCTTTTACTCACTTTTTATCGGTTTTTAAACCCTTTCCCCTACGTGGAATTTAACTTTGGATCAACCAGGAGTCCATTGACCAGACTTACTAGTAGTAGAAGATTTTGAGTAGGTTATTTATGTTATTTAATTAAGGCATGTAATATTTTAATTTCCCTTTGCTTACATTAGACTGCGGTTGTAATTTTAATTATTGTTGATACCGATGGGGCCCAACTCATATTCCTTTCTCTTTATTATTTTATTTTGTCTTATCTGTTTTATTATTTCAAAAAATGCTTTTAGAAAGGGTTTTAAATTCATCACGTTTTTCATAATCACCTTAATTCTTAAATCGGTAATTTTTAACTAAAATTTGTTTAAATTAACTTAATTAATTTGCCATGTTACCTCTCGAATTTTGGGGTGTGACAGAATGGCATCAAAGCCCTAGGTTATGAACCTTGGGAATTGTGCATACATAGGTATGACAATAAAAAACCACTAACAGTCTAATTTTGTTTTTAGAATTAAAAGAATGGCACCTAGATGTCATCCAGCTACTTATGATGCAAATCCGATAGATGGTTTTTGACAAATGGCAGTGAAGGCAACACCGAAGGATTTTGAGGCAAGTCCCTAACATGCATACCTTAAGGAATTCAGACGTGCATCTATTCCTACCTTTGACGAAAATGGAGACCCAGAGATGGCTGAGTATTGTTTAGACTCAGTAGTAAAACATCTGGATACCCTAGGAGTACCAGTGGAATACCGTGTGGCATTTACAGCTTACATATTCAAAGGCAATACCAATGCTTGGTGGAAGCAAGCCAAATGTCTCGAAAACGATAGGAATATTAATTGGGACATGTTCGAGGAGTTGTTCTACGAGCGTAACTTCCCACAAGGGTATAAAGATCAGAAGGCCGTCGAAATCTATAGATTGAAGTAGGGTGACATGTCGGTCAAGGAATATGAAGCAAAATTCAATGAGTTGGCCAGATGTTCTCCATCCGCCATGGCATCTAAGTGTCAAAGGTGCATTAAGTTCCATGAAGGACTTAAAGGATCCATTCTATGGCAGTTGGTTGCTTTACGACTCCAAAACTTTGGAGAGTTGGTGTTGTCAACCCTATCGATGGAAAGTGATCATGCCCTCTACTACGAGAACCGAGCAAAGACAACCAGAGGACCTCAGAGGAGTAGCAAGAGAGGTAGCAGTCACCAAGCTTAGGTGAAGAATCAACAAGGTAACACCAACAATGGGAGCAGCAATTCATCAGGCAGCAGATGCAGGAACCCCCATAGCTTCCATTGCCATTATTGCCAGTAGCTGTGACACATCAAGAGGAACTATCCAATCAGGAATGCCCACCTAGGACTTCAGCTTGGAGAAGGTGCCAGCCATCAGCCTCAATCCTAGTCCTTACCTCTACCTCAACAACTCCCTCAGCTGCAGTTTCATCAGTTCACTCCTCAGCAACTACCATACCCAACTCAAGGATATCAGCTATAGAATTTCCAATACAATGCCCCATAGTATCAAGCGCCAAGTATGGCTAGCGTGTAGTCTCTTCCATAGTAGCAATATCGCCCGACCAATCTAGGACTTAGCAACACCGATAGAGGAAAAAGGAAAGCTCTAGCCTAGGTTCACACCATGACTTAAGGGAGCTCGGACACTCAGGCTAGTAACACGGTCGTCGACGGTATGGTTTTAGCTTCTCAATCTCTAGCACATGTTTTATTTAATACTAGTGCCACTCATTCTCTCATTTCGAGTTTATTTGTACATGCCTTGGGATTAGAGATAGAAGAATTTAATGAGACTTTGATTATTACCTCACCCTTGAAGTGAGTGTGTGTGAATTGTATTTGTAAAACTTATAAAATAATGATTGGGGGTGATACTCTAAAGAGTGATTTGATTGTAATCCCCATTAGTACATATGATGTGATCTTACGAATAGACTGGTTGTCCAAGTATAATGCTATCGTAGATTGCCAACTTAGAAAAGTAACCTTAGTGTCTGGTTGAGGGACAACGATCACTTACCAGGTGGTAATGATTGAATAGTGAGTGAGCGTCTCATGAATACATGTCTCGGGGGACAGAAGAATCTAGTTTGCTATGCTTTCCTTATAAACCTAGAAGAAGAGCCCAGTGCATCGGGAAGAAATATAGCAATTCCAGTGGTTGATGAGTTCAAAGATGTCTTCCTCAACAAGTTATCGGGATTGCCACCACACCAAGAGATTGAGTTTGGTATTGAGTTGCTTTCAGGAATTGCTCTGATTTTTGTAGTACCTTATCGGATGGCACCGGCAGAGATGAAAGAGTTGAGAAGGCAACTTTAGGAGCTTGTTGACAAAGGGTATATTCAGAATAGCATATCATTGTGGGGTGCACCAGTTTTGTTTGCTAAGAAATATGATGGAACCCTCAGGTCATGTATTGATTACCGACAAGTAAATCAGGTCACCGTGAAAAACAAGTATCCACTACCTAGAACCGATGAGTTATTTGCTCAATTAGGAGGTTCGCAGTACTTCTCAAAGATAGACTTGCAATCCAGATACCATTAGCTTAGGATTAAGAAAAAAGGCATCCCCAAGACAGCCTTCAAGACCCGACATAGACATTTCAAGTTTTTGGTGATGCCATTTGGGTTGACGAATGCTGCGGCAGCTTTCATGGATTTGATGGACAGGATATGCATGCCTTATCTGGATCAGTTCATGATCGTGTTCATTGATGACATCTTGATCTATTCTAAGACCTGGGAAGAGAATGAAGAACATTTGAGGATCGTGCTTCAGACTCTACAGGAGCACTAGCTATATGCCAAGAGGAAAAAGTGCGAGTTTTAGTTGATCAAGGTCAAATTTTAGGACATATCATCTCCAAGCAAGGCATTTCAGCGGATTCTTCTAAGGTAGAAGCTATACTGGAGTCAGAACGATAGAGGAATGTGGCAGAGATCCATAGTTTCTCAGAACTCACAGGATACTATAGGAAATTTGTGAAGGATTTCTCAAAGATAGCGGCTCTGTTGACACAGTTAATCAGGAAGAATGTCATATTCAAATTGGATGAAGAATGTGAGTTTGCCTTCCAAGAGTTAAAGAATCAATAGGCCACAGCTCTAATATTGATTATCTCAAGTAGTAACAAGCCATACGAAATTTACACAGATGCCTCAGGACATAGGCTAGGATGCGTATTGATGCAACATAGACGCATGGTGGCATACGGATCGAGACAGCTACGACCTCACGAGCGGAATTGCCCCACTCATGACTTAGAGCTTGCAGCAATGATTCATGCACTAAAGATCTAGAGATGTTATCTCTACAGGGTGATATCTCAGGTTTTCTCAAAGCACAAAAGTTTGAAGTATCTGTTCACCTAGAGGGATATGAACTTGAGGCAACAGAGATGGATAGAGTACATGGAGGACTACGATTTCGAACTACAGTATCACCCAAAAAAGGCTAACGTAGTTGCCGATGCACTTAGCAGGAAGTCTTCAAGGATTCTCTCTTGTTTGGCACTTGAAGATTGAAAAACAGACGCTATGGTCAATGAGTACGGAGTACAGTACTGTGAAGATTACGATCGAGTTTCGATGTACTATATGGAGTCAACCCCAGCACTTATTTAGATGGTAAAGCAGAATCAATGGCGAGACTAGCACCTACAAGGAATATGGACGAGGATCCAAAATAGGGAGTAATTTGAAGAATAGAGAATACATGCCGATCGCAGAAGTGACAAGGCCATAATGGACAAAGCTGACAAGTCTTAATTTGCTCTTCATCCAAGGAGCACAAAGATATATCGCAATCTAAAAGGCAATATTGGTGGCGAGGCATGAAAAAGGATGTCCGAGAATATGTGACCAAGTGTGCAACTTGTCTCCAGGTGAAGGCCAAGCACCAGAAGCCAGTAGGTCAGCTTTAACCGCTTCCTATTCCAGAGTGAAAATGGGAGCACGTCACGATGGATTTTCTCACCAGATTGCCGAGGACAGAGCAAAGGCATGACGCGATTTGGGTCGTCATTGACAGGTTAACGAAATCGACACATTTCATACCTTTTAAGTCGACATGTTTGAGGAGAGTTCTCGGGGAGCTATATCCGTAGAATATAGTGAGGTTGCATGGAGTTCCTTTGTCCATCACTTCCAATAAAGGCATTCGATTCAACGCCAAGTATTGGAGGAGCTTTGAGGAAGCCTTAGGCACAAACTTGCACTTCAACATGGCCTTTCATCCTTAGACCGACGGGCAATTTGAGCGAGTCATTTAGATCCTCGAATATATGTTACGTGCATGTGTCTTATATTTTGGTAGGAATTCAAAGAAGCATTTGCATCTGGCAGAATTCACATACAACAACAACAATCAAGCGAGCATCGGAATGGAACCATTCGAAGCATTTTAAGGGCAAGACAGGATTGTTCTCGGGCCAGATGAGATCCGTGACAGCAATGAAAAGGTCACCGTGATTCGTGATCGATTGAAGACGGCTTAGAGTAGGCAGAAAAGCTATACAGATAAAAGATGCCAATCCTTGGAATTCAAAGTAAGAGATTTTGTTCTCTTGAATGTATCACTGCACAAAGGTATATTGCGTTTTGGTGTAAGCAGGAAACTTGCAACAAGGTACGTTGAACCGTTTGAGATTACTCAACGCGTCGGTGTGGTTGCATATTGGCTTGATCTTCATCCCGAGCTCTCTCATTGTTCACAGCGTATTCCATGTGTCGATGCTTCAAAAGTGTTCACCCGAGCAAAGCAAGATAGTCTCATTTCATGATATGCAGATTTAGAAAGACACGACATAATAGGAGGTGCCGGTCTAGATTATTGATCGAAAGGTGATAAACTTGCAACATCATGATATACCATTGGTGAAAGTCGTGTGGCAACATCACAAAGTTGATATAGCCACCTTAGAGTTAGAATCAACTATGCAGGAGTTGATCCTTATTTGTTTCGTTTCTAAGCTAATTTGTTTCGAGGACAAAATTTGTTTTAGGGGTGGAGAGCTATAACACCTTGAAATTAATTAAGTAAGATTAATGTGTAATATGGTGTATTAGTGTACCTAAACATAATTTAAACCTAATTTAATTATCTTGTGATGTTTTCAAATTAATTTCACTATTATTTATTTTTATTTGCATTTTTATTTGTTATTTTGAATTTTGAAACAAAATAATTTTTCAAATGCCCCATATATCTTTCTTTGAAAACCATGTGCTGAGAACATGGTTTTACCTGAGAGGAATTACCCTTTCCCTTTCTATTTATTTCCTTCACTCTCATGCCCTCTCCCCCTCTCACTCTTAGACTTTCTCTTTCTCGTCTCTCTCTCACTACATCTCTCTTTCTCTCTCCCTCTCTCAATTTTTGATTCAAAAACAAAGCTCAAGCTTCGATTCTTTGTGGATTAGAAGCTTGAGAACATGTTGGAACAATCACAAACTCATGTTCAAGCTCAAATTTTGGGTTAGTTTGTTTATTTTTCAAATTTTCAAACTTTTCCCAAATTTCTAAATTTCCTTAGAATGTTGAAATTCGAGTTTTATGAGCTTAGAAAACCTTCAATCTAAGTTAGAAAGACTTAAATCATCTAGAATCTAGGCTTGATTTGATGAAAAACAAAATAAACCAAACTTTTCCCTTTTTCTCCATTTTCAAATTTCTTTGAAAATCTTTATGCAAAACTTGTTTAAATGTGTCTAAAAGTGTTCTAGTATGTTTTTCTATTATTTATGATCATTATACATGTTCTGAGTATCGAAAAACAGGTTGGAAATGAAGATTTGAGCTCGGGGAGGCCGACACTCGAATTTGAAAATTTTTAGATTTTTCCAATTTGACAGGCCAATCTTGAGCATTGGTAGGCCGAACTCATGAGTTCGACATGCCGGAATTATATGGTCGAAAGGCCGAACCTAAGAAAGTTTAGCAGGCCGATATTAAACCATAAGTAGGCCAAACTATGGAGTTTAGCAAGCTGAATGGCTTTATGAAAAAGGACCATTTTCACCCGTTTTTACTGTTTTAAACCTAGTTTGAGAATTTAACTTTATAGTATAATTTTACGGACATAAATGGTACGCTAAGACACCATGAGATAGCTTAGTAGTATAGAATATCCTAAACTAGATATTGATGAACTTAGTTTACATTTATGGTCGTTCATGATTCCGTGGAGCTAATGTATAGCGAGTCAGGACTGCGGTGTTAAGTGTCAGTGCAGCATATTGAGGTAGAACTTCTACTCCTTCATTGGTAGCCAAGTTTTTAAATGGTTTTGGCCTCAAAATGAATTATTTCAAAATGTTTTCAATGAATTATATAAAAGAGATTTTTATCAGTTGTTTTCATAAACTATAGAATGAGGTGATCTTTATAATGAACCGTATAATGAATGTAAATGATTACACTTGGTAAAATGAGATCTAAATAATGATAGAAATACACATTTGGGCATGATGCCATACTTAGAGCTGGAGTCATGTAGAGTGCGACCTTAGGGGCAGGTCTTAAAACCTAACTGGGTCACTACAGTGGTGACATCTATGGTTTGTCCAAGAAAAGATAATAAGATCCCTTCTAGAAGAACAATGAACTGTTTTTGGTAAGAATGATTTAGTTGAATTTATTTATTTATTTTTGTTTTTTAAATATTTTCATAAATGATAAATTTTATATTCAAATTAAATGTTTTTAAAACCTAGTCTTACTGAGCCTTTTGCTCACTTTTTATCTATTTTTAAACCCTTTCCTCTAGGTGGAATTTAGCTTAGGATTGACCGATAGTCCACTGACTAGACTTACGAGTAGTAGAAGATTTTGAGTAAGTTATTTGTATTATTTAATCAATGCATGTAATATTTTAATTTCCCTTTAGTTACATTGGATTGTGGTTGTAATTTTAATTATTGTCGATACCATGTGTGTACACAAGTTGTAGGTCCGATGGGGCCCAACTCATATTCCTCTCTCTTTATTATTTTATTTTGCCTTATCTATTTTATTATTTCAATAAATGCTTTTAAAATGGGTTTCAAATTCATCACATTTTTCATAATCACCTTAATTCTTAAATCGGCAATTTTTAACTAAAATTTGTTTAAATTAACTTAATTAATCTACCACGTCACCTCCTGAATTTCGAGGTGTGACAATTTCATGATTCAAACTCATGTTCAAATCAAGTTAATCAACATTATTAAAAAAAAAAAAAAGATTTGGGCCGATACCATTGTAATGATGCAAAACTTTTACATTTAAAAAAATGTTTACAATATTTTGATAATTGTTTGTAGGGAAATGATATGGTAAGACCCTTTAAAAGGGTCTTACCATAAGACCTTTTAATATCCATTAGATATAAATCTAATGGTCATAAATTAACAACCTCGCAATAACTAAAATAGAACCAAATGCATCAGATTATTAAAAGCAAAAAAATTCAAAATGCAAAAAATAAAAAAATAAAAATCTCAAAAAAACAAAAGCAAAACAAAAACCAAAAAACCAAAAAAAAAGTTAGGATTTGGTCTTGCCGTAGGAAGCATCTGGCCAGCAAAAGGGGTTGGGTCTTGCTAACGAAGAGCATTGGGTCTTGCCGAAGTCGCAAGAGGATCTCACTGGCTAGGCACGAGCTCAAATCGTAGACGATGTGGGTGCTCGACCACCACAGCAATGGTACTCGACCACCATAGCGAGCTGATCACGGCAGGAGGCAACGAAGGGGTTGGGTCTCATCGTAGGTCTAATCGTAAGCTTCCTTTACCCATCTCCTCCGATGCAAAGGCTACCCACTCTTCGGTGATGCATCTCCTCTGATGGTGCTTGCGAACAATGAATTCCATCACCCCTTCATCGTGATTCCATCACCAACCTTAGGTCGAGATCACAACAAGGCATGAAGGGCAACCAACTCTCACAAGCCGGACACCAACTACGTTCAGCCTTCGCCTCTGGCCTTGGAAGAAGACACTGATGTCAAAGGCCAGAGCTCAGGCAAGGATGAGGTCCAGATTTTGGGTTTATTTTTTCCCCCTTTGTTTTGATTTTTTTCTTGGTTAATCTTTAATTTTTAAGTTTATTTAATTTTAGTTGCAAAAATTTTATTTTAGTACCCTATGTTATATCAATATATGAGTTTAGTACCCTCTGTTTTGAAAAATTTCATGTTGGTGCCTCAACTTTTTAGAAAATCTTATTAGTATCTAGAAACCCCTTTTTTGGTATACTACAAGATAAAATAACCCTTTGTATAAATTATAATCAGTTGATCCAAATTTTAAGTAAGAAATTAAAACTTATTATGTCTGCAACCAAACACCCAAAACTCTTTAAAAGAACCTAATTATATTTTAGGTGTTTGGTTGCAAACATAATAATTTTTAAATATTTTTCCTCAAAATTTTGGCCAACTGATTATATTTTATAAAAAGATATACCAAACTCATATTTTGATATAAACACAGGATACAAAAATGAAAATTTTCTATTTTAATTTAACCTGATTGTGCAGGGGGGAGTCGATTTTAATTGAGTGGAGTTGAAGCTTTTAAGCTATTACATTAAATCCAATGGCTTAAAAAATGGTCTTATACTACTTTTTTTAGAGGGTCTTATCATAGCAGTCTTCTTGTTTATAAAACTTTTTTTTCCACCTTTTGTTCCTTTTTTTAAAGGAAAAATTTCCCACTTTCTTTTTCTTTATATATCTATTGAGTACCTTTGTTTTTTCCTTCCTAAAACCATTGAACACTTCTCAAGTTTTGTAACTCCCCTATATGGGGGTTAACAATTTTTAAATAAATAAAATGAAAATCAAAAAATAAAGATAAAACATCAAAATAATTTGCCCGGGACTTGAATAGAAACTCTCAAAATAAAAATAAAACATAAACAAATAAATAAACCACAGTTTAATGTAGCACCTTAAATTTTAATAATATACAACTGTCATTATCATCATTTCAACCCTCAACAAATCTTAATACAGTCACAGAAAGTAACAATCAATGCTTACATTATCATGAAGATCATTCTTTGCATTCGAAGCCATCCCAACGTAATATAATTACATAGCTTCCTCAACTATTTTTCTTGTAATCATCTCACACTTAATAAGTCCTGAAAAGAGAAAAAT